>JANTCA010055916.1:0-17295 GCA_024741275.1 Chironex yamaguchii
ACTCTGAGGAGTGTCAGACGAAAAAAGCTTTTAAGTATGATTTTAGCGCAATGTCGCAAATTTTCAAGGCGAATTAAAGCATTGTTTTGTTCCATAATTTGAATGTTTACATTACTAGTGAAGAGTCTCTATTAACTACTACTCTACAAGCCTAGTCAACAATCACTACATAGACAAGCCGTAACTGATGCTATTGGCGGATATAAACCCAACATCATACTTGGTGGATACCCCCCTCCCATTTCCACAAAAGAATCCAAACTACCAAGAGAAACCCGATGAATCCTATCACAACTTCGTTCTGGATACAGCACCATCCTGAAATCCTGGCAATTTCAAGTGGGAAAATCCGATACTGACACCTGCCCTAACTGTCTCCGTGAACCTCACACGACCACGCACTTGTTTGAATGCTCAGTAAATCCTACCATGCTTACCCTGGAGGATTTATGGAGAAGCCCGGCCGCTGTGTGCCGATTCCTTGGGTTGCAACAGTCTCTATTAACTATAGGCCCTGTGAATACTATTGGTAAAATGCAAAACAATACCTATGTATATACTTCTCCATAATGGAATAATGGGATCTACATTTATACATTTTCCCTCTATGGGTGTACACTATAGAAAATTTTAACTCATGTCGTCTTTTCCTGCAGAAACATGATATGATGAAATTATCAATATTGCTTGTAACCTTTATATACATAAAGATTGATATACACAGATATATATAAGTATGCATATCTTTGTTTGAGTTCACATTATATGACCTTATATGACATTATATGACAATAATGGTTCCCATATACAAATTGCTGTGCCTCTCAGCTCTTCTACTTTGACTAACCATGGCTAAACCCTAATCTGGGCAGAATGCTCTGACAACTGAGTTACCATGACGTTGTTTCTCAAAGATTCATCAATTTGGGCAGTCATGATTTGACAATTGTACCATGACATAAGCAAAATACATGTTTAGTTAAAGTCCATGAAACAGCTAGCCTCTTGTTACACTTTTGCAACATAAAAAGTTGCCTTGGTCATTTGGTGAAAAAGGATACTTGAACTTACCTTACTCATATAAGCACCAATGCAAGAAATATTAAATGATGATAATATGTGTAACAAACAGTGATAAAATACAAATTAGTTTATAAACAACACATCCTGGATTGAAATAATTATTGCTCTAGCTAGATATCAAACAGGGCTTTTGTCTTTATTTAGAAACATTTGATACATTTCATCTGGTTGTAATAGATTAAATTTTAAAGTCATATGCTTGTATCACTTTCTATATAGTTTATAAAGGTATTACAGATTTAGATCTTGGCAAAATAAGGGATTAACAGGAAGCAAAGAAAAAGGAATAGAGTCTGTCAGTTAGGCCTTACTCTCATCTATCAGTTTTTTTAAGGATATGGAGGAACAACCCTGGTTTGTTATTTCTTCTGGAACAACTGAAAACAATAAACACCAGGACAGGCTGTAGGGAAAGAGACATAGGGACAAAATATTATTTTTGATATATTTACAAAGACTCAAAATGTTCTTTTTAAGCTCTTAAGAAAATTATCATATTGCATTGATTGATCTGCTTCCGAGGAGCTTAAAAATGAAAATATAGCAGAAAATATAAAAACATGGCACAAAGCTCATTTAATTCTTTTGCAATTGAAGTACTAGTTACATACGATTATTGCAAAAAGCTACAGCACTACTTTGCCTACCACTGTTTTACTTCCTCTCCAGCTCCACAAAAGTCAGCAAGGTCATCCAGACCCTCACCTGTTGTCACGGTGCTATCAACATCAAAACAGACAGCATCAGTTTCTTTCCACAGAGCAATTACATCTGCAGGTGTCTCCTTCATCTACAAAGCATAGTTTTATACATATATATGATACATAATATATATAATTTTGCAAAAACTGTGCTCAATACATAAATGTGCAGAGCAAAATGCAGTTGAATAGACGGACATCCAAATCGATTTGCAACAGTTAACAAGCAATATATCAGCTATAAGCACTTCTATTGACTTGTCGTTACATCTACTACAATAAAAAACTGAAAGGACCTTCAAATTATCATGAAGGCTTCCACAGATACTACAGAGTACAGTAGCAAGGAGTATTACCAACATTTATCTGTTACTATCAAAGCTTATCTCATAACAGCAAAATTGAGATTTTGCTAATGCTTTATCATACTTGTCAGCAGCTCTTGTTTCAATCCAAAATAATTCACTGCTTTATGTTCGCGTTAACAATACCTCTGTAAGTGTAACCAACTAAAGCTCCTGCCTACGGCTAAAAACATCTTGGCCTCAACTCATGCAGACAGGATGTGCACCTAAGCGTAAAGACTTGACTCCTACCTTCGATCCAAGGCAGATGAAGCTAGTCGCATAAACTGGATAGAGAGTACTCTCTCGCAGTTGACTCAATTTCGTCCCACTTATCACAGATTTGTTTGGGAATTACAAATTGACGAGTGTCACTGATGCACGGTACATGCCTCAATAACCACCATAATAATCCACTCGGCCCATGCGTCGGCAAAATAAAACGTTATTTTGAAGCAGTTTTACAAGATAATGAGTGGCAGCTGAACCACTGAGGACTGCAAAGTGAACAAAATACTGCAATGATGTAAAAAAATGAAAAATATTTGGTAGTAGGCATTTAGGAATTTTGTGTCCACATTACTGGTCGCCTGTGGTTTACCTACCGTCGAAGTTCCGTAGTTTTCCCAAAATTTCCCGAGATGATATTTGCTGAAGGACCTAAGTGAATTAATTACATTTGTCCTTGACACTTTTACGACACAAAGCAGGTCATTAACCATAAGCTTATTCCTTAAGCATCACAGACTCTGTGTGAAATGTGAATCCTCGTCTGACCATAGTTAATAAAGGCACTATTAACTTCAGTCTCACTGAAGGATTGAGCATGCCTTTTAATGCATGATGGTTGTCAGCGCCCTATGGACATGTCCACACATGACGTCATTAGGCAAATCCATCACTGGTCTAAAAAACTGGATCGAGTATCTACGTATCTGTTGTTCTTCAGCTGAGGCAACGTGTAAATCGCACCGGCCATGTTGTTGTGACCTCTTTTGTTAGTAGTATCTTAGCAAATGATGTACAAGGTAGGTAAATTTAAACAGGCCTATTAAATAAAGTTCGGTACTACTCAAAGAAGCTCGCTCGGCTGGTTGCACAGCCTCAGGGGGGAATGGGAGGATGGTTTCCCCCACTTTTTCCTAAAGACGGTCTCTGCTCTTCCGAATTTCTAAATTAGTCCAATGGATATGTGTTAAAAACATCAAAACTGTTCATTTTCTGTTAAAAGTATGAAACCTACTGTCAGGTTATATATCTAGGGTTGCAGGTTTTTCTGAGCTCAAAGTGCTTTCGATTCCAGACATATGATAAATTTCTTCATCTAGAAAATACGTCAGAATAAGCACTTAGTTCTAACAAGAGTAAAAACCCAAATGAACACAAACAAAAAACTGCAACACTAGACAACAAATTCATAATATCAAAAATATCATTACAGAGCGATAAAATCTATTGAAGTCTCGTCTTGCTTTTTAATTAAATCGCTAGAATTATATCATAGCTGTGGAAATAAGGCTTCAGAATGATTTTCAATACGGCTCATACGGTATAAAGGGACTTACCCACTGGAAGCAATATAGCTTGACTAGATCATTCAGTAAGACAGTGGATTAGCATGAGCAGTAGCCGCCTAAAGTAGTCTACTGCCGGACATAGTGCTAGATCAGGAAAAACTACATTTGAATGCAAATGTCGGTAGGAGGGTGTCTCCTTAATTGACTCTTGCGTGGCATACCAGTCCCTTTGAAGTCTGCACATATCGAACGATAACTTGTTACAGTTCTGTAGCTGCAAACGATTGAGTACCTGTTGAGTAGGCAGTCTCTGTTGGACCATCTGGTGGGGAATTCCCTTGCTGTTATCTTGCATTACCTTGAGTATTGCATTGGTTGCTGTGTTGGGTTCTAATAGCCCTGCATTGATGGTTCTGATCATGTTGTACACACTGGTTGATTTAGTAGCAGGGCTAACTGCGTCGACTTTGGGCTTGGCAGTTAGTTGGTCGTCATGTTGTTCAGAAAGTTCATGTATTTGGCAGATGCTGAGACCTCTAGTAAGGGCCACATCAGCCTCTCTCAGTAAAAGTTTGCAAATATTATCCTCGGTTATTTCACAAACCAAGCCGTCACAAATTATGTCCTCTTTAAAATCACCAAATTGGCAGGTACTAGCTTTGTTACATAAATCTGCTATGCATGCTTAAATGGACTCACATTGACGTTGAATTCGTGTGTTAAAAGCATGTAATTCAATAGTGATGTTCGTGTGAGAATCACAGATTTCTTTGAATTTTTTCTTCAAGTTGTCAGGGATTTCACGTGCTTCAGCAGGTGTGATAGCATCGCCATTCTGGCTGGTGGCAGCAGGGCTGTACACAAAAGATTGTTCATGCTCAATTCACTTCCAGCAAGGTTAAGTCGCAAGTACGCTTGGGTTTTCTTAGGCTTGTCATGGTAAGCAGTAGCGATGAAAATGTCGTATTCCTGTTCAAAGATGCACTAGTTTTGAGCACCGTTGCTTTCGAATGAAAGGGGGGAAGGTTTGTGAAAATACTCTGCCATGAAATTTTATGATTATTGGCGTGAGTCTTTTGTTAACTTTACAAATTCCAAGTTATGGCTAACAAATTACAGCTGTATAATTTTGTCATCATCCCACTTCTGACACCATGTAAGTCGGCTGAACACAAGTCTGACTGGAGACACAAACTACCAAACGCAACTGCAATCACCAGTTATATTAAACTGAGTTACACAAGATCCAAGGCAAGTTACAGGTGATGTTTTATCTACGAAGGCATGTTTTTACACACGACCTAAGGCAAACTGACAGGAAAAGGAAGTGTAATATGTAACCACTATTCTTTTTAAGATTTGTGGACAATTCACTACATTTATGTGCAACTATTTAGCATTACTATTTAGCATTAAAATTTTAACAAACAAGATTAAAATAAATTCCCTTGCAAAAGTAAATGCATCACCCACCCTTCCTTATATACTTCACACTGACAGAGGGGTCTTGAATATAGGCAATTTGTAAACATCAATTGATCTACAGAAAAGTAACCTAAGCATGAGGGAAAACTCAAATCTATAAATAGGACACAATTTAGTAAATTTCAGATTTATGTGTCCTCAACCAATGATAGTACATCGGAGAAAACAAACACCATTGATGTTTCTCAATAACATTTCTGGCCATTCTGCCAGTTCCAATATAAATGTGGGTAATATGTGTTTATTAGCAGTGGCATAGCGTCCAGGTATGCACGATATTCATACCCTCGGACTTTAGTGAAATCATATTTTTCAACTTTGACATTATTTGTCTTTAATAAATTTTTACTCATAAACCATGAATTTTAATGTTGAAATTTCAGCAAAATTGCTGAAATTCATTTTAAATTTTTGCAATATTTTCCGTGAAGTTCTGTCGTAGGTCAGGCATCAGGATTTCTGCTTGCAAACAATTTCCTTCTGAAATATGAAAGGAATTCTGCAAAGGCGAAAGCAAACAAGTAGTGAATCCCTTCTGGCTCGATTTAATTAATCAGAGTGCAGAATTCTTAAAACAATTTGCTCGAAGCCTGAGTGAAACAATGGGAACGTGAGCTGGAAATTTTCAGCTTTCAGCCTCATAATAGAAACCAAGAAATCAATACAATAAAATGTAATATAAGGCTATTGCTTGCGTTCGTAGCACACCTACACACACTTTACGTTCACAAAATATATTGAGACTCCTTTCCACTGACAATTTTTCGCTGATTCTTGAGAAAACCCTTCTTATCTATATTTCAATGAAAGGACAATAATTTTCCTGCCCCTCCCCCGCACAAAGCGATGTTGTTTTGAAAAGATCATTTACCTTCATCTTCCTCTTCAATTCGCACAACAACATTGCTTTGTAGGGGGAAAGGGCGAAAAATTAATGTAGTCTCACAATTTTTGTGAACGATTGTAGGTGAGTTAACCACCATACACCCTTAGAGAATACCTGGAGAAATTTCGCACACTATGCCTCTGTGTATGAGAACACATGACGTGAGAGATTCCTCTCCCAGTATTGATGAAAGTACAGTTTTATGTCATCGCACAGCAGAAAACGATCACTTTGCTTCACAGCTTGTCACCCGGAAGACACATACAATCTGAAAAAGTACAACCAGATCAGGGCCCAGTCCACGTGTATCCGGATATTTTTAAAAACGCAACTTTTTTAACCTTTTTCGAAAAGATTTACGTCCACATGTATCGCCAAAATCCACTTTGGAAAACGTTTTCAAAAAGTTGCATTTTTGATGACCGAAAACAGCGGATACATGTGGACGGAAGCCGAAAATGGAAAAAAAATTGCTTTGTCACAAATATCCGGATACGTGCGCACGGGGTCTTATAAAAACTGTCACCGTTGCTTGATTGTAATAACTGTTTTGGCAGATTCTCCATAATTTTGTTCCTAAGAGTACCACGCTTGATACTGATACTGGGACAAGTCATCTATGTACATGATCAGTTTTTGTGCAAGTTGTATAATGGACAATAACGGATATTTTCAAAAATACAGTGTTTAATTAGAAATGTTGTCAAGTTGTTTAATTAGAAATGTTGTCAAGTTCTAACACAACAGTTTAAACTTCAATGTTCCAGAAAATATTAAAAGGCCAAAAGCCAATACCCTGGGTGTGTATCCTCTTTGAGCAGCGGGTGCGCCATAATCGTAGCCTCGTTCTCAAGAGGGACCATGTGCAAAAGGACAGAACATTCTAGACCTTGATCTGGTGATTGAGGTGTGTATGACTGAGACAGTCGAAAGGTTAAAGAAGTACCCTTAGTATTTTGATCTAGTATGGCAGCGGTAACTCTTGTTAACCCTAAAGCAGAGGTGGCTCGTGCCGCCGAAGCATTGCAGTTGAATATCAGCGCTGCGAAAGGCCTACAAGAAGTCTTGAAGACAAACTTAGGGCCGAAGGGAACAATGAAAATGTAAGTGTATAGGCTACGGATGTTATTTTCGTCGATTTGATATTTGTGATTGTCATTGAATGTCGGATAAGTGTCTTTAACATAACGTAAATGAACGACGGTACTTGTGTGCGAGAATAATAAGGAAGTAGAGTTCTAAGTTTCACTTAAGTCGAGGCGAAAATCCCCCATCATACCTTGTAGTCTTACCGTTCTTTCAATTTATAGAGCTCTATAATTGCCACTCATAATTTCTGACTTAGACTCGGCCGTAGAATGATGTTAATGGTAGTCGAATTTTTAAGACTGCCGTTCGTACATTTCTAGGGCTATGTAGCAATGAGTACAAAGCTCGGCCATGGGTAGCACTGGCCTGGCTAAGGGAGTGCAGTGACTCACTTGGATGTATGGCAATGTAAGGTAGCTAGTACTATATAACTTAATTGGAAATACAACCTTGAAAATTTTAGAGAAGCAGGACACATCGTTGTCTGTAGTGTCTAACCCTTGCCGTGCATCATTTGTGACAAAATTCGGTAAAATCTCTAGATCATAGGCCTGTTGAAAGATCATTCGAAGTGAGTAATCTTGGTAACTTAGTTAAATTTATTATTGACTATGAATAAAGTAAGAGACCTTGCATTTGGTAGAGGACAAGAAAAAACGTGAAGGTAAAGGGATCATTTATGCCTATGATGGAATGTCATCCTTGTCCTGAAGAGGAATGTGACCTCTTCATCTCTTCATGAGAGCATGATGATATTTTTCATGTCAATAATACTGAGGCATAACACTACTATATATTTCTTTTGTAATATTGTTTTGTCATCTATTGACTGCCTCACTTTTTAGTGTTATTGCATAGTTTTGCCGGCATTGAGTGTAGGGGTGTGGAAGACTGGTGAGGGACTGAGAAGAAACAGAAAAATAGAATAATGTCTAGTTGCTCATCATGATGGCTAAGTCCTGGTAGGTTCTGGCAATGTGGTAAGAAAATAAATATGTAGTGCTTTATTACAAGGATGAAGAATGATTACATCTGCAAAAATGAGTGCATGGATATGTAGTACCATACAGCTTCGTTTGGGAGTTGAGGATCATCTGGTAGTTGAGTAGTAGCTTAATATTTATATATTTGTTTGATGTATGCGATTGCAGATTCATACATAGGCACACATGCAGATTTAGTCATGAATGCTTTTCAAGTGTTATTTTGCTTAAGTAAAGCAGTACTTTGATGCTCAACACATCCAATGCCCCTCTTCATGTAGATAGATTCTTCAAAAAATTATTCAAAACATGTTTAAGATGTTTGCTTTTTGTAGAACCTATTCAGTACATAAGTGAACTGTGGATGATTTTTTGAAAGAAAGGAGTTAAGTCCTTGCCACAGTAGATGCAGGAGATTTGGTAGAGAAAGCCATGGAAAACAAAGTGAAGCAACTATATATATAAGATCTGCAAGAGAGGAAATCAAATCAATAAGAAACTAGCTCATGAAAGTTGGTCATGACAACCTATCCAGTTTATGCAAGAATAGAAAATGGATGTTAAACCAAATATGATGTTGCTGCTGAGTTGATAAGAGTTTGCTCAGTGGCTTGCTGTATTTTTATGTACCATTCTACTTTTATCAGCATTTCATACCTTGGTTCTTTGTGTTATCTGACTGGTAGAATATATAAGTCTGGAGACTTATTTATGACCTATGAGACATTGCTTGTAGTAATGCATGTTTATCTTGAAGGTTAGTGTCTGGTGCTGGGGATATTAAGCTGACCAAGGATGGCAATGTCTTGTTGCATGAAATGGTAATAAAGCACAGAATTGATTTTGTTGCGATTGTATTGTTCTGTATTTGAAATTCATGCATAGCACACATATTATGTGATGCTATTTCTGGGTTATATTCCTTTGATGCATGTCATGCGTATCAGTTGAGCTCTATATCGAGTTACTAAGGATTTGATCCTAATACACTGCCTGATATGATTATAGTTTGCAGTACAGGGCATTGATGATATGAAATGGTTATCTATGTATGTGATTACTGTACTGCTATGGTTTTGCTCAATATTGATTGATAATGTAGTTTCTCATGTATGACTAATGCTTTTCTTGATTCTGTGCTCTTTCACATCGTTTTCTGTGATTGTTTAAGTGCAGACCGTTGGTTTTTTTTGTTTTTTTTTGTAGTTCTTATGTATATAGTTTTAATACCGTAAGCAATGAAAATGTTTTGACCAGAAATCAGGACCTTGGTTTTACAAAGTTGTTTTGTTAGAAATGCTGCTGTCACTTCTGTTGTCATTATCATCAACAGCTTCATTTCTTTATCTTTTATTATTTTTTGCTGTCATTGGTACAATTGTCGTACCTATTGTTACAATTATTATCAATATTATCATAGTCACCATTGATTTTGCTATTGTCTCAGCTATATTGAAATATAGCTAATTTATGCCTAGTTTAATTCACAGAAATCCAGGATGTAAAGGAAGATTTTTTGTTTAGCATTAAATGTGATGACAGATTAAGGCCTAAAGGTAATGAAAACTGAGATCAAACACATGTGGTAGCAGTTTTGTCTGAAAAATTAGCCAAAACTTGCTTTAGAACCTGGCGGACTAGAAAACCTTTTATATTATTATTATAAAACTGACTGACTCATAGTACTACTGTGATTCTTGACTTAAACATAACTTTACCATACATATTGGATTATTATCTTTTGATATTTTATGACAGCAAATTCAGCATCCAACAGCATCATTAATAGCAAGGGTTGCCACAGCTCAGGTTAGTATTTTAAATTTGTATGATTATGTAGGCTTGCATGGGAAGATTATGGCAGGAGTGCTTACTATTGCACATCTGTAACCAACCAGGCGTGTTGTGGCACATAGTGACAACTTCCATTTTAAATAAGTCAATACGTGCAATATTCTGCATGCCGGGGAAGCTGCAGGTGTGTGTCAGGGTGTGTACAAGCAATTGCATGCAGAAAATTGCATGTTTTTATGACTTCCCTTTTTTACTTGCATATTGCCCAATCAGAGACAGTCATCCTGCATAACCAGTGTGCTGTCAGGGATTGTTATGTTGTATTAACAGTATGCATAAGATTGTTTTTAGATCAGATTTATTATTTTATGCAAGGGCTCTTTGAAAATGAATACTTTTGCAGAGGGGCTATGGACCCTTAGGTAATCATTAAAATGCATTGAAATCAAATTTTTCTTATTTTCAAAATTGTGTTTTTTCCAAATGCTGTTAGGATGATATAACTGGAGATGGAACCACATCTAATGTCTTGATCATTGGAGAACTACTAAAGCAGGTAGGTTTATTTGTTTGTGGTTAGTATGCATCCTTCATACTATTTTTAATAGTAATTATTTATACTATATCATGGATTAGATCTTTCATTTTGATGGTCTATGAAATCACATGAAAGCTGTGTCGTTAAGCTCAATACTTGTTGTTTATGTTACCTTTTTATTGTTGATGCTCCCTTGGAATTAAGAAAATAAATGTCTTGCAGTGAACAAGTGTAATTGTCTATGGAAAAGTTCCACTTATTTTGAAAAAAGTTTTGATTACTGAGCAAGACAATTGATGTGTACCATGATTTCTCTAAGTGTTTGGGAATGCAAATGTTTTAAACTGTTTGATCACTCATGTCAGCTAAAAGACCTTGAGTACCTGACCATGAAAAATTTAAATAGCCACTATATCAGGGACTTGTGTGGTATATATGTGTAGCATTTACCACATCTAATAGTCAATATTTAACGTGCATATAAATATAACGTTTTACTTAAGTAAGATATTTATTATTGTAGATGGAAATTGCTGCCATTATTGGATTTGGGATTAAACCTTCATGGATGAAATCTCTGTTACCCTTCCACTAGTGTTGGTCTCCACTTTCCAGTCATATGGGTCTCTGGTAATAGTTAGAGACCATTGTCTTCAAGTACAGCCCTTGCCATTACCCTTGCCAGTTTCTTTTAGCATACTCATTACTGAGCATAGCTGATTCCCATGCCAGGGTTAGGGAATTTACTAGGAAGTGAGCTTTTTATGAGAGTGGGCTCCCGTTATCTTCTCTCACCAATGGTGTTTTGTTTGTGGTGACACGGGTTTGAACTTGCAACCTCTGGCTTGCAAGATCGTCATTTTATCCACTATACCACAGCGGCTTACCTTGCCATTACCATCACAAAATCAATTATGCACTCTTGATGGCCTTTGCAAAGCATGTCTTACCTGTAAGAGACAGAAATATCATTTACAGAAAAGATAGTGAAAGTTTGTTAGACAGAATGTCATCTGCATGAACTCAACAAAGTTGCAGATCCCCTCGCAGTACTTTCTTTACAAAAAAACATGTTGAATACATAGACTATTAAGGGTATGAAAGGTGATTTACGTTTTTGTCTTCTGTTTCTGCCCATGTCTTTGTATATTCAATCAAATTTCATTGCTACTTTCCACTGCAATTTTCTTATATTGTTTGTGTCCCATTAGGCTGATATTTACATTTCAGAGGTAAGGAGTTAAAGGAAGTTTTTTCATCTCAATTAATGCCTATCCAGATGAAGTTGTCAACCTGTGTTTATGATATACATACCAACTTGAATTTTACACTAATTTTAGTTGTCAGGGTCAGAGCTATTTGTTCACAAGCAAAGTGAATGAAACTTGCTGGTAGCATTTTTATCATTCTCTTTGAATAAAATACCAGGAGACTGATAGGTTTAATCTTGGTAGAATGTAAGAAAAGACAGCAGTTACTATTAGACCTTATTACCAGTGATATAGGTATACATTCGCTTTTTCATCTTGTTTTTATTTGTTGTGGGCTGTTTTTATGTCAAGTTTGTTTTGTTAGTGTTTTTGGTATGCATGGGCACAAATGCAAGTTTTTAAGGGGTGTGCTTTGAAGGGACTGATTTCTGCAAAATAGATGTTTTCAGGACTGCTATCGCATTGACATTTTGCAAAAAAGTTGTCACCTTAGGTAGCTGGTTTTTATTCTCAATACGTTAAAAACAATGTTGCTCGTACAGACTTGATCATGGGCTAAAAACATAAAGCCATGTTCATTAATCGAGTACCAATTGGGCATCCGGCCTTTAAGAACGGATTGTCTTCAAGTAGTTACTTACAAAATCTTAGCTCATTATCTTGTTTTCTTAGTCAATGTTGGTGAAAGTATAGATTTAGTTGTAGATCTAGGTATAAGTGCCAGATGGCATGGGCACCGAACTGGATGTACCCCTGATAAATCATAAAAGCGTAACATCTTTTGAAAAATTAAATTAGTTACAAAATTTTTAAAGCCTAATTAGTCATCCACTTTTTGGCAGCTTTGCCCACTTCGTATCAATGTGATGCAGGTCAATTCAATCCATTACATCATTCTCGCATGCTAATGTCATAAGACTCCAAAGTCTTTCCTGGCCCATAGTATTGTGAATTAGGGTTTTATTAAGTTTGAGCTTTGAAAAGCTATGCTCGCTTGAAGCAGACATTACCGTAGCTGTGAGGGTAAGCTTGAAATACCACAATGTTAATGGAAAAAGATTTTTGTATTTTTATATTTGGTGCGTGATAGACAGAAATGCTTTATGTACAGAGCCAGATTGGGACTGACTTAATTGCTATCAAATTTCAACTGGGACCAGGTGTGCTGCCACACATGCACCCTCATTTGCACCCTTGTTGATATGTTCTGTTTGGTCAGTTTGGGTATGTTCAAACAAAGTATGCAACCTCCATATCTAGATTTTTTGATTTTGTGCATTTGAGATGTTGTTGTTATAGAGCATGATGAAAGTAATCTGGACAAAGAAATATCATCTTGGAAAAACCCCTAAGGGCCACATAGACCATTGCTATGCATGATTCTCTTTCAGTTCGAGGGTTATTGTATGTGACTGTTTTCTTTGTGTTTGCAAAGATGTTGTGAATTTTTAGCACAATGTTTGTCATACAGCAATGCATAACTGGATTGTTTATTGATTTGTTCTTGTATATTACAATTGTTTTGCCATTTTTATTTTAGGGTTTGCATCCACGTTTAGTTGTAGAGGGATTTGAGCTGGCAAAACAGAAAGCTCTTGAGGTTTGTAATGCCAGATCACAGCATTGTTTTAATCAATAATGTGGAATGCAGTGGATTACTTAAACTCGCTATAAGCATATTTTCTTAAAAATTCAAGTATACCCGATTATTTCTGGTTGGCAGTAAGCCCAGTTGCTAAAAGTAACACTGGTAATTTGCTCTAACAGTTCAAGCTTTGCATGTGATTGATAGCAGTAGATCTTAGTAAAAGAAATGAAAAAGATACCTGACATAATCTCTTTACGTTCTGTAATGTGTAACATTTTTAGGTATTGGAGAGCATCAAGGTGAAATGTGAGTTAGATCGAGATCAACTTATAAATGTTGCAAGGACCTCACTGAGAACTAAAGTTGCCAAAGAAATAGCTGATCAGTTGACAGAGGTAAGACAGCAGTTAATACATTTCAATCAGATTACTTTATATTGTATTATTTATTTTTGTTATATATTTTATAATATATTTATTTATATTTATATTTAAGACTAGTTAGTAAATCAAGGACTGACTGATAATGATGTTTGCTTCATCATTTTTGATAGCTTATGTGCAAATTATCACACTTTGCCCATGCTAGTTTTTCCTATATAAATAAAGTATAACTAAATGACCATTTCAAAGGGTTGATCTTAAAATAATGACTTCATGGGGTTGGTGTTCATCCAGGAACATTTGCTTATACATTGTTCACTATTCTCCTGCCCTGGTAAGTGCTTACCCTGGCCCAACTTCTGATGAAATTGTATGCCAATATTATGTATATTTTCATTTATTGTTATTAGCAATGAGTGCTGAGTTTCTCTGATTCTAATTTTGCTTGTTGTCAGTGAAAGCCACTAACTGCTGTGCTAACCACATACATTTTTAAGATGAATTGTGGTTAACTCTTTCTGTTTATTAGATAATAGTTGATGCTGTACTGGCAGTTAGGCGAGAGAATGAACTCATCGATTTACACATGGTAGAGATAATGGAAATGTTACATAAAACCGAAGCTGATACTAAGTAAGGTCTTGTCTCTAAATATTTACAATTTACTGTAACAATCAGAATTAATTTTAAGGGGCAAAATAGTAATGGTTGTGGGCACCATTAAGAGAGATTACTATAGAGTTGATGTATTACATATTTTTCATTGTGACCTTGAAACAACAGCTTGCCACACACTCTACAAATGTCTGTAGTTTAAAACTGGCTACTGCAAGGCAGATTACGCCTTCTCTACCACAACTTTTCCTTACAGTGACAAATGTAGCAAAGTAATTATCATTTTGAGACAAATAGTCGACATGCAAT
The DNA here is from genome assembly GCA_024741275.1 of Chironex yamaguchii. Classification (NCBI taxonomy): domain Eukaryota; kingdom Metazoa; phylum Cnidaria; class Cubozoa; order Chirodropida; family Chirodropidae; genus Chironex; species Chironex yamaguchii. The sequence continues at coordinate 14,527 of JANTCA010055916.1, forward strand.
TTGGCAAAACTTGATTCTATCTTTCAACTGATGCCAAGTCAGTATCCTTGCATTGGAGCCAACTCAAATCCACATGGAGAGGTCTCTACTTTTGCTAACCTATAAGTGTATTTCACCATTTTCCTAAGTTTTGTGCAAATTGCGTTGAAAATCTTTTAAATATTTTCATTGTTGTTTCATTTAGATTGGTTAAGGGACTTGTTATGGATCATGGTGCCCGACATCCTGATATGAAAAAGAAAGTAGAGGACGCTTTCATCTTGACGTGTAATGTATCAATGGAATACGAGAAAAGGTGTGATCTTAGATTTTTATGAAATCCGTATTGGTATGATGTTGCAATTGTCATTAGCATTCGTTTGGGATGAGAGTTTATCAGAATTTGGGACTGGGATTCAGGCAATCCCGATTGGGATTTTCATCGGGACCATGACTGGTACCGTACAGATAATTGGTATTTTTCAAGAGAGCAGTTCTCCCTGAAGCAAATCATCTGACTATCAGTATGTATATGCTGTACATAATGTTCTATCAAGATTATGTGGTATGTTATTTTTTTGATATCTTACCTTATGTATGTAAGTACCCCTGGGGCATTACAAAATCTCTCAGTCTTTGTCATCTTCGATGTCTGCTACTGTCCGTTCCTTATTTTTCGCTTCAGCATCTGATTCTGTATCAATGATTTCTGCTGATTCGGGCGTGTCATCTGGTGGCAGTGACAAAGTGATACTGTTGTAACCAAGTGCTGGAAAATTACAATTTTCAACTAGATTATGTGAACCACAATTCCAAACTCGGCAAGATATCTTGCAATGAGACAAATATACATGATGAGAAACAAATAAGTATCATGAACCTCAAAATTTAGATCCTAGATGACCAAAATCGAACAGAAGTAAAGTTCTGATTAAGCTCAATTTTTACATGGCCACACTCGGAGGAGGTGTTTTAGGCCATGCAGCAGCGAAGAATGCTTGGCAGTGGGCAAATCGACAAGCTCTTGGGTCATTGGACACATGATAAATCTTTTAATCAGCATTTAGGAACGGAAAGCAACAAGGGATCTTCTGCTGCCGATCGTTTTATTGTAGGGACATCCCCAATCTAATCTATGCAAAAAATGCTGAATTATGATCTTTTTTGTGATAAAACAGCACGTGCCGAAAATGGCCTGCTTTCTCGAAGTCAGTGTTGGATGGTAGTTTTTCTTTGAAAAACATTTTTAAAGAGACTTCAGTATAAATTTAAAGGTACAGTTTACTTTGAAATGTAACGTTAACACTGGGTATATTTTGAAATCGCGGCACTTCGGTGTTTTGCACAACATCACTTTGGATGTTTTAGAATCCCGACACTCGTTGATCAGGACTGAGACCGGGACCTGGATAGGGCAATCCCGGCCAGGATCGGGATCCCGACCGAATACCAATTGTCATAAAGGTAGCAAGTGGTTATAGCTCTATCAATTTTTAATTGCACTAATTTTTCTTGCCTACATGATATTCCTGCAATCACAGATTTGTTTTTTTTCAGTGGTATAAGAGGACGAAAAAGTCAAATGTTTATGTCCTGAAAAGTTAGCAGAGCATTTTGTCCAACTCTCATTACTGGCTTCCCGGATTAGTTCATTTTCAAGGATTTTAGACATTTGACCGCATTTCTCATGGAAAATTTAATGAAGTCCTAATTAATGTTGGTTATAAAACCTGCTCAGCAAGCTTTTCGTTTCGAGAAAGCAGACTGTCGCAAGTTTGTTATTTCAGTCGGTGGTTCACTTATTAGATGAAGCATTAAGTGCACCTTTTTGGAATAGGGTATTGGACGACCTGGATTTTATTTAGTGCTTATTTGCAGTTTTAACGTTTTATTTCATTACATATTCAAATTTTCTGTATACTTTCTAATTGCAGTGAAGTTAATGCTGGCTTCTTCTACAAAAGTGCCGAAGAAAGAGAAAAATTAGTAGCAGCAGAACGAGAGCATACAGATAGTCGAGTAAGACAAGTCATAGCCTTAAAGAAGAAAGTTTGTGAAGGCAACGATAAAGGATTTGTTGTAGTTAATCAAAAGGTATGGCCTGTCCAAAGTATTTGTATACACATCATGCAAGGCTTTTATTGCAGTATTTGATATTGCGCACGTTGCTGATGATGCATACCGTAAATCCCTTACTTTACGACATGATGAATTTACATTACTTGTCACTACCACTGAAGCACCGTGCACTGTAAAATATTGAGTTCCATATTTTGCAAAAGGGACGTTTTGGGCAGCGAAACCAGACTTGTCCATATTAATAATTGTTGTGAGACTCGAAAAGGTTGAAATTCCAAATGGTATTGGCAGTTTTACTTTGCGAGGATTTCTTGGTGTTTTTGATTGTTACGAAGAACATACTTTACCTCTACAGGTTGTATGTGCTATTTATGTTATTATTTATGTCAAATATATGTTAGAAATTGTATTACCCAAAAATGCGGAAAAAGCATAATTCTTAAAATCTAATTTGCGGGTACTTGGCTGTCATAATCTGCTATTGCCCATTGATGGGGATTGAGACGAATCTTATTGTAACATTCACTATGCTTGCATAATTCTGTGTTTCTAAGACTAAGGAAGTGACAAAAACCAAACACCAAATGACACCAAAAGTGTAAGTTGGATGAGATGGTTCTCGTATAGTAACATTGATTTCGCCTTGAAAATTTGCGACATTGCGCTAAAATCATACTTAAAAGCTTTTTTCGTCTGACACTCCTCAGAGTA
>JANTCA010055927.1:0-17294 GCA_024741275.1 Chironex yamaguchii
ATGAATTAGACCATTTTGCCTGACTGATGGATAAGGTGACTCATTCAAATACTTTAAATGACCAAGCAGATAGACATACAGATGGACTGGGTAACAGTTTGATTGATTGATAATTGATGGATTGGATGGATAAATGGATCATTTGATGCAAACGGCATTCAATATGTGAACAAATCAACTGTCCTGATGGCTTACTAATTAATCGATTGGTTGATCATACTCTTTTTACGTCATATGGATGAGCTGTTGCAATACATCAACAATTTTAAGTCAATTTAAGTAAATAGCTGGCCACAGATCATTGACAATCAGTGGCACAGGGTGCAAATTTTCTCTATATTCTCTAACTGAAGAATATTACAAGGGTGAGCTACATGCTTGGTCTTTTCAGAAGGTAATGAAGATTACCATCTTGTATGGACATTGAATATGTTATTCATGAAGATTACCATTGCATGTGGACAGTAATTACTTTTCTCTCCTAAACTTTGTTGAAAGACAGGGAAACAAATTCTATGAAGGGAAAGAATCAGACCCATGACCTTCTGCATACAAGCGACACGCTTTGATAACTGTTAACAACACTGATTGTAATGGGTGAATTTAAGGTGTTATAGTTTAATGATTCCATTACTACATGATAATGTTTCCATCATTCCTCACTTTATTATGTACACAAGAGCATCCCTTCTGCCTATTCTTTGCCTGTGGCTCAGTAGCCTACTATGAGGCTGGAGGTTGAAACATTTCATCTTATCTTCCCAATGTTTAACTCGCATGTTAAGCTACTCATTTAACAAAATTTTGTACTCCGATTGGTTAAACTGAGCCGGAGGGGATTGACTGCTTATTTCGAGACCTTGATGAGTATCAAAAGAAAACACCAATGGCCTTCGCCTTCATACAAGTTCTCTTGTCTTTCAATGAAAGAATGAGCAGGAAATTCTTTGCAATCTTAATGGGTGACCTATGATTAAATTAATACAAACTATTGCAACAAATTGAAAATGAATTGCAGCAGGTTTGCTGGAGTTTGAACATTAAAATTAAACGTTTATTTGAGACAAATAATATATACTGAAAAATATGATTTCACTAAAATCTCAGGGTATTCACTGAATTCCTTACATACATGGATACTACACCACTGTTGACAACACAAAAAGAAATATGTATGTAAGTATGTATGTATGTATGTATGTATGTATGTATGTATGTATGTATGTATGTATGTATGTATGTATGCATGTATGTATGTATGTATGTATGTATGTATATATGTATGTATGTATGTATGTGTGTATATATATATGTATATGACTCAAAAATATACTATTCTTTAACTTTTCAATTTATCTCAATTAGAATACTGATCAAAATACTGACTCAAATTTGAATGCAAAGGCAACAATAAACTTAAAAAATGTATATTAAACAAAATATTAAAGTGTAAATTAATACAATCAAAAAGGAGACTCAGGTTTACTACCAAGGGGAATGGTAATAAAAACAATAGACAAAAAAGATAATGGAATATAACACCTGCACTAGTATCATGCATCTATTGGATTCCATAAGGTTACCAGGGACTGGTATATCACTCAAACATTTGCACATAGCACGATCACTTCATGTATTTTGTTGTTTATATTACAGGGATAAGAAACTAAATGTCAATGTTAATGTTTGTTATGAAAGGCTATAATGTGACATGTCTTTCAATGACTCATATGAAGTCCTGCGACAGAAACCATACAGAATGTCAAAAACAAATTATCGATATTAATTTCAAAATTTAGATTCAGATAGTAGGCTTTACACATTAAAGAATATCAATCAAACTTAACAAAAAATATTACAAATACAACAAGCATCATAAAAATGATCATTAACATGTTTACCTGAATATCCACCTTTGACCCTTGAGAAACTGAAGAATGCATTGTACCCTTCTACAATTGCACAACTTTCTTCAAGAAGTTCACCTGAAAGTAGAAACATAAGATGAACTTTCATCATTTTGCAAGCAATTCCTTCTTTTCATATAATGAGTAATGAACTCAGCTGAGAAAATAATGATCACCAACAATACATTATTTATAAACATGATCAATATAGTACACTACTTCAAATCAAGTCCTCGGGATATTTAAAGTCTATTTAAAGGAAACACTAAAAGATGATGAAAGTAAGTTGCATAGGTTAATTTGTCAAGTCCTGATGGTCTTAATCAAGGCTGGAGGGCAGATTGCAAACATGTTATTAACCTTTTGTTGGCCTAAAAACACCTGTTTTCACTAGAAATCATCTAATAATTGAGATTTTAATATTCTCATTGTCTAAGACAAAACTTTAGATGCTGTACATCAAACAATTTTCCTTGGCTCAATAAAAAAAACAAGAGTTTGCTGTGTTTCGGCTTAAGCCTTCATCAGTGTCAGATATATGTAGTATCTCAACAGACACATTGCAGTTAACATATTTGTCAAGAGTGGAGCATTACCACAATAGCTGCACTTGGTGGGAGCCGATCAGGCTCGAACAATAAACCCTCGTAGTACCAAGGACTTTGAAAGTCCTTCACCAAACCTTCATGATTTCATGCCGTAATGGCATGGAGGTTTGAGTGTTGGCTTTTGAGTCTGTGGGTCACCTGTTCGAGCCTGGAGCTGAGATCACTACTACAAATACAAATGAAGGAAAAATATAAATAGGCGCTTGCGCTACGCGATATATAGACCGATTTAGGAACCACATCAAATCGCTAATTAGAAACGATTGGCTAGCTTTGCTACAAGGTTCGTATAAATGGGTTCCCATATGCACATACTTTCCTTTCTGACGATTCATACTCTGAAGAGTGTCAGACAAAAAGTGCTTTTAAGTATGTTTTTAGCATTGTGTCGCAAATTTTCAAGGCGATTGTCAAGAACTTGAACGATTAGTAGGGCGCCGTCCCGGAACTACTGCAGTCGAGAGAATACTCGTATAACTCAAGCCTCATCTCGTCGTACAAAATCCATGCCTTAGAATGGTCAAACGACAGCAAATATAACATAGCCACGTACATTCGAACTGGTATCATATAAGTGGATCGCCATGTTCAAGTTCAACTCACGTGTAACTTTGGTCTCTTGTAAACATATCACATCAGCGTTGAGAGAATCAAGAATTTTCTTTAAAGGTTCTTCACGATTAGATGCTCTTATTCCATTGATATTCCAGGTGACGATTTTCATATTCTTCATTAGATTACAATATTGATTTAAGATTACCTTAAGCACAACATTCGACAATCAACCTAGCACACTATATCATAATTACAACTCTAAACTTCCCGCCATTTTCCAGCCTCATTTTGACGTCGAGGCAAATGAGCTGGCAGGAGAGCGTGACTCTAGGGTAGTTGAAAAATTCGTAAATATTTAGATGTTACTGCACGTCATCACACATTTCAACCGTTCCAACTTTGATGCTCGTGTCATTCTAAAGTAATAACTGTTATTACATTAACGCCACTTATTATCAGCTTTGTACAGTCTTTTAGTGGTTCAAAACTTGAAATTTGCCTTGAAAATTTGCGACATTCCCCTAGAGACGACTAGTTTTCTTCCCAGAATGTTGTGTTATATAAATTCAAACGTTTGTTGTTGCTCTTGTTTTCTGTCTTTTTTTTAAATTGATTGACCATGCCAAGCAATGCTAGTCCTGTCTTAGTGGCTTTAGGCATTAAAGCCAAATATGTCTTCTGCAATATATGTGGCAATTGGTAATGATTATTTTCTTAGACTGATTATGTTGCATGGGTTTACACGAAGTTCATGATATTCGTGTTTGCGTTTGGGGAAAAGAGAATAATGATTTATTATCTCCTTTAAACCTGACTTCCCTCTTCTGTTTAGACTGCGTGCAAAGTTTATTTTGTAACTTGGTTATCTTTAAATTATTCTTGTTCTTTCCGCTATATAAACACTAATGTTAGAGGTGTCCATTTTGTAGAGTGTTTACAATCTTGGACAGGAATATTAGAATTCATATCAAAATTGATAAATATTCAAGTTTTTAACCCCTCTCCCCTCCCCCCACGTAATGTTGCATATGAAAGGATCTAGGATTTTGAAACAACAAAATTGAATTAAGGGCGAGGGGGCAGGTATATTAAGAAAATAAGTGAAAATATGTCCAGATTCAATATAATTTGTCCATGGTTATCGTTTAAAAGAGTCTGAAACGGGCAGTCACTCCTTGGATTATGAAGTCTTCCGCCGACAGTTACGGGTGAGTGAGCAGAGTCCAATTAGATGGCTTGTCTACCGACAGCAATGCAGACAGACCAGGGTACAGTTGTGAGGTGCGGGGGTAACTAAGTATCTTCTGTTTTTCTTGTGGACTTGTTGCAATATCTACTGTCGAAAAGAGCAGAGTGTGTGATTTTCTCAGGTTTTGAGTTTAATTCAGATAGTTACAGGTTACGTTTCAGATATTCCTTTCTATATAGCGCAGGAGGGGTCGGCCTACTGAACGTACTCCTTGTTTCATTTCTCCGTATGAGACATTGTTTTTACAGGCGACCATCATCCGTTCGCACCACATGGCCTGCCCATTACAACTGCGATTAAGTGAACACGGCTTTAGTTGATGGCATTCCAGCTTTTCAAAACACTTTCAAGTCTGAAACCCGATTTGGCACGTTATTCTAGCAATTGGGTGCAAATGGTTTATAGTGACTGCATTTTGAGGACTCTTATTGAAAACCATTGTATAAACTAAGTTATTGTGCATCTTATAGAATTCTCTCTAGTCTTAGGCTAGCATTTAAGAAAATAAGCAAGAGAGAACCAGTGATGTATTATTGGCTCCCACCTATATAAATTTAAACATAAGATTTTGGATGTCGTGCAGAGATCAACAAATGAAACAATTTTATATGGTATAAAATGTATTTCCTTAAACTCCCATGTAAACACTGTTGAAATCTCTCATGTTTCTTTAAGACCTCTCCCTTACTATGCAAAAGGTTAGGAAAAAGTTATATATCTTATAATTTGCATCCATAAACGTTCTCGGCCATATTTGGCTATTAATTCATCGTGACATTGTATCATCTGATTTTCGTGGTTTATGATCAAACAATTAAGGTATTCTGTTTCTACTGAACCATGAATATTCAAAAAATTTTTAATCATACGATAGCTGAAACCTTTTACATAATGTTTAGAAACCTACAGGGGTTCAGGAGTCCATCAAACAATCTATCGCTCTCGATCACCCCCCCCCCCACACACACACACACACACAAACACACACACACACTCTCTCTCTCTTTCTTTCTGTCTGGCTCTCTTTCTTTCTTTCCTTTTCTCTCATATACAAGATCCATCTTAAGAGAAAATGTAAGCAGGCCAATGGAAATCTGGAGTCAAATAAAACTATGTTATCCTAAAAAGGGTTTGAAAGGGAATAATTGCAAATTGCTTGCTATGAATCGCAAGAGAGAAGCAGACAAAAATGTCTTCTTGAAAGCCTTTTGCACACTTTTTATTCAAATTGGAATAACATTACATTAATTTTTAATCATGCAAATATTTCAGCTTTTATCCATTTGAATTTTAAACTCTAATTTTTGTAAACCTCACTTTCTAATATACAAGTCTTTGGTTGATAACAGTAATTTACTTAATGATCAAGTTAACCTGTGTAAATATGAAAGACTAACATTATTATTTTTATTATTTTCTCCCTCTCTCTCTCTTTCTCTCTTTCTTTCTCTCTCTCTCTCTCTCTCTCTCTCTGATTGACACTGCTTGTGTAAAATATAGTCCCCTACTAGTCATCATGCATTTGCATTTGAGGCTGTACTTTATTTAAACGTCTTTCTGTAGTGGCAACTGCTCCTGTCCTTTTCTCCCATTATAAATCTGATGCCCTCTCGTCTCGCTCAATATGTGACTATCCTTTTCCACTAGACGAATTTATTTGCCAGAAGCGACTACTTTAGAGTAAAAAAATTGATCTAAAGCTTTCTTTTCTCACAAAAGCTCCAGCTATCTTTCTTGCGCTGTCTTTTGGCGCGTAAGTTTGTTCAAAAACATTCTTGGAAGATGGCTACTGTAAATCTCTATTGTTGCTAAAATCTCGATTATTGAGTATAATTTTGCTGCCGGAAAGACATGGAGGATGGTTGCAAAAGCATATTAAAAGGTTTTAGATATCAAGATTTACGAAAATTGGAAGGCAAAGGATACGTATCCCTTAGCTAAAGAACCCAAACTGCATAATGCACAATATTTTTTCCAGGTGAACAAGCTTTGGTACTACGATAAAAACGGCTGCAAACCTTTCCATAGCAACCGTTATTTTCTTGGGTAACTCAAAATGCCTGTACTCTTAAAGCATGAAGTGTTAAGAATTGTTTTGATATTCTATGAGAGCAAAGTTTCTTCGGCAATGTTTCCATTTTCTGCTGGTATTCCAACTGCTACTGTTGGCTCGCGTTTGGGTCATGGTTGTCGCGTGACACTCTTCCACAAAAGTAATTGGCTTAAGCCTTTTTTCTCCACGGAAAAGGTTGAATCCAATCAAACTCACTTTTTCGCTGCTGCGAACAGTTGCCACAAGTGAGCTCATGAGTGAGAATTGCAGGACGCATGTGTATGTTTGTAAAATCTCGCTTCACGCGGAAAAGTTCCCCTAGTGGAAAACAGGCTTTAAACTAGGCCTACACAAGAGCATTTTGCTCAAAGTGTTATTCACGGCACACTGCCCAATGGGTGCAACTGTCAGATTACAAACAAACCTTTTTGGAAACATTTGCCCTTAACTGTAATAATCTTAGTCATCTACAATGTCAATCCTTTTTACTCACTTGGGGGTTGAAAGCCAGCCACGAAATACCATAAAGATTGCAAGCCAATACGAACGGTAGCGTGACATCACATCCCCTTGGTAACACTCGTCTCGTTGCTAAGTGGTGCAACACAAAATTCACGTCCTAGGGAATTCGAATTTGTTTACATAGAATGTGACAAACATAACACTGCTAGCGCGGAGTTATTTCCTAGAAATACTTTTTTATAAATAGATTTATTTTCTAGGATTGATACAAACAAAAGTTAAATTAGATTTCGTTTAGCTAAAGTTGATGTCAGCTGTGAAAAAAATTCGATTTCATGTCCTAGGGCTTGACTGTTATATAAATGGCTCTGCTTTAAGAATTTGTCCAGATTTTTGTGCTGCATTATCTGTTGCTTGGTCAATAGTAGATATCCTAATTAATAAATTATTTGTAAAGAAAGCCCTCGCAATTAGGTCGCTTGGCTGTTATTAAATAGGTAATAATGTATTATCTCAACAGTTTAATTACGCTTGAATAGTCAGATGAACATGAAACCTGTTTAATATTGCAAATTTAATTAATGCTAGAACACAAGGCCTGTTTATGACATTACCCTATAAGACCCCTCTTGCGTACACATGCTCAAGTTACTTTATAAACGTAAGTTAATATAAATTTGCCAATGGACGCGGTCCTGATTTTAAGTCTCTCTTTACAACATATTCCCTTGTAGTGAGTGATGCAATCATCGAATGATGACCTCTCAGAAACAACGTCCCGGTAGCCCAGTTGTCAGAGCATCTGCCCGGTAAGCAGAGGGTCGTGGGTTTAGCCCTCGCCTTGAGGGCTGATGATTCGTATGATTCGCTTCTCAGAAAAACAACAATTTCACACTCATTTCAATACAACTCAAACAGTGGTGAGCCCATCGGATCGATCTACATGGCATCACTTTCATCCCTGCAAAAGTTTAGTTTATCCTCGACTTTCATCCTCACACATCAATACGCAAGCTTCACGAATTTCTTGGTCTTGTCAATGTTTATGATCACTTCATCCTAAATTGTGCAACCTTGCTTGAACCTCTTTCAGATCTTCTGTCTCCAAAGCTCTCCACCCTTGATTTCCATCTTCCAAAGGATGCACTTTGCTGCTCTTACGTCCATCAAAGCTCACTTAGCTCAAACTACACTCTTAACCCATCCTGTACCTGATGCAGCACTTTCCTTGATGGTGGATGCTTCAATTGCTGCTGTTGGTGCTTGTCTTCAGCAATACACTGGTGGTACACTCCATCCTATATCTTTGTTCTCCTATGAATTGCAGCCTCTAGAGACCCGATATAGCACTTTTGGTCTTGGATTATTGGGAATCTACCTCGCCATTGGTCACTTTTGTCACTTTTGGAAGGACGGCAATATTTTTTTTTGTTTTCACAGACCACAAGCCAATTATCCATACCCTGTCTTTCTCATCCGATCATTATTCACCCCGTTAAATTCGACAGATGGACTACACCTACCAATTTACCAATGACATTCGACATGTTTAAGGGACTGATAATGGGGTTGCCGATGCTCTTTGATCCATTGAATGCAAAACCCTTACAATTTTGACCACCCATCCTATTGATTTTCAACATATGGCCTCCCATCGACATCTCTAATCAGATCCTCCATGACGTTTTCAGTATGCCTAGCCTGAAGTTGGCAGATGGTCCACTACCCAAAAGCTCTTCTACAATCACGTTTTATATGTCTACTGATACTCCAAGACTTTTGGTCCCTTCTACCCTCTGACATGCCATTTTTGATGCCTTGCATCCATTATCTCACCCAGGCATACGAGCTACTAAGAAATTAATTGCATCTCATTAGGTATGGCCTGGAATGATCAAGAACGTTCGTGTTTGGGCCAGATCCTGTCTCTTCTGTCAAAGAGCAAAAATTCATCGCCAGATGCCAGATTTCATCATCTGCACATTGATATTGTTGGTCCTCTTCCCCTTTTAAATTGCTATTCGTATTTATTCACTTGTATCGACCGTTTCACCCATTGGCCAATAGCAGTACTTATCAGGGACATTTCCGCTGAAACTGTTGCCAAAGCTTTCGTTACAAACTAGATTGCAACGTTTGGAACTCTTTCCACTGTAACAAATGCCAATTTGAGTCTACTTTGTTCACCTCACTCACCCGCTTGCTCGGTACAACTCAGATTCAAACCACTGCCTACCATCCACAAGTCAATGGTTTAGTTGAACGCTTTCATCGCCAGTTGAAATTTGCCTTAAAAGCTCAACTCATTCCCAATCGATGGACTGAATCCCTACCACTTGTTCTTCTTGGCATCGGTGCTACTGTCAAAGCTGATTTGGGATGTTATTTTGCTGAGCTCGTCTTTGACACAACTGTTTGTTTACCTGGACAATTTGTTACCCCTTTACAGGACCACGACCAATTATCTTCACTGGATTATGTTGAACTTTACACGAGGCAATGCAACAGCTATCTGCTACACCCCACACCATCAATCACCGTCTCCTTAAATTCCATAAAGTTTAGCTGCTGCTACACACGTTTTTCTACGAAAGGATGCTGTTCGTAACCACTGGAACCCCCATACACTGACCCATTCAATATTCCTTGCCGTTCAGAGAAATTCTACACCATTGACTTACATGTTAAATGTACTACAGTTAGTGTTGATCGTCTTAAGCCTGCCTTTATGGAATGTTCACATCCTTCTTCAAGTACTCCGATATCTTCTTCCATTCCTACTTCCACTGCCCTGCCTTGATCGCTTCTCATAAGGAGAATTACCATACTTAACGTTCAGGACGTCGAGTACATTGTTTTCCACCCCTTTGCACATATTCACGACTTTTTGTCATTTATGCGTTTATAAATTAACTTTGTTATTCCTATTATATCCTAATTCCCCATATATATACCGCTCACTCCACCCGTTGCTCTCTAGGGTGAGGTATCTGTACTTGTCAAAAAAAGGAGTTTTTCCTACTATTCGTTTCAAAAAGTCGTGTTGCACTTAATTGGATTTCTCTTGTGTCGTGTTTCTCCAATAAAGAATTGGCGAGTTAAATGAAACCATACTTAACTCACTCTTCCAAGCAATATTGCAACGGTCAGTTTTTGTGCTGGATCTCGCCCCTGCTCCCTAACCCTATTGCCCTGTGTGCAGCGACTTTTCTGGAAGAATGACATTCGTGAGCGAAAGCCAAATATTTAACATGTTAACTAATTTTGTCATTAGTGTCACTTTGCTTCACAAGTGCAGATAAAGAAAACATTTTGCATACATATTAGTAAAAATACGCATGCTCAAATAAGAGTTCATCCTAAATAATCAGCAAGTTCATTTTTCTTCTTCGTCCTGAGCAGTAAAGTTGTGACGGCAAATCTCGTTTGCGCATGCGTATTTTTGCCCAGCAGGAAGCAAAATGCTGTGTGCTCTAATCTTTACGAGTGGGTAGACCTTTGATATTACATATAAATTTCCTTGTTTGGCTTTAGCCACTGAGAAGCTAGGGCCTAAAACTCTGTGTGGTTGTAGCACTAAAGTGTTCTTTGTTACCTGTATGCTATCTTGGCTGTTATAGTTTAACCCTGCCGTACTAACGGCTGGGGACCTTTAGAATTTTTTATGGGAGCGGGGGATGATGTACGAGGGAGTTACCCTCTTTTGTCATTGAGCTGCATATCGAAGTAATTCCTTGTCTATAGGTATTGTTGACTCCTGCCAAAGAAAAGAATGATTCATGCTATTAACTTACAGCAAATCATTAATTGATGTTTTAAAGCCATTTAATGAACATCTGCGTAATGAAACTGAATGACTAATTGGGGCTATTAATTTTAATTAGGAAATGTTTGAAAGGTGGGTTTATCATTAAGGGAAGTCAAAAAGCATTGATTGTCAACCATATATATGACAGGAGCAGGCAAGAGAGTTCAGTCTTCGATTTTACAGTAACAAGCAAGAAAATTTGAACAGGATAGCTACACTTTCATGCAGGTGAGTGATTAAAATACATGTGAAAATATTTAAAAACCATATAATTTAGTAAAATTGAAAAAAACGAGGGATTATTTTGCAATCTTCAGGTGATTAGGCCAGGCATACAAATTAAATTACTAATTATGTCCCGGTGAAAACAGAACTTATTCCTGACCCTAAAGTACGTTTATTCACTTAAATGAAAGTAATTTTACAAAGTCGTCAATCTTAAACATCTGAGTAAATAGCTTAGATTTAATTGTTACTCCAGTCTGTCTACAGGAGGATTGACTGACATGTACAAAATCAAATATCGCTTGGTTTCATCTTTGAGCCTAAATAAGTAGTTTTGACAAGGAATGCAACTGATTGAGGATTGTGATTTTAAATTTAAACGATGAAAGCAGTTTAGAATATTACATTCATTACAATCTATTTCAGATGATATTGTCTACAAAGGCCTTTTTATTGTATCGCTAACTTCTTTTACGTGGAAATGATATTCATGTCTGTTTTATGAGGCAAAGTTGACATGGATTGTATAATATAGTGATCAGAAAAATAATTGTTACTAATTACTCTTGACATGACAATGAAATAGAGCACACGAATAAGTTAATGAATGATAGCAATGATAAAGCAAACAGCATGTGAATGGTTTTTATTCAAACACAGGAATCTAGGTTCAAGCTCTGTAGATATTGCATAGTATGAGTCGTCAGTTCTATCAATCAATATCATTCCACACTGGTGTATATAAGAACGTCAGCCGCTAAACGTACCTATATAGAAGTCGACTGGGTGTGCTTGGTTCTTTGGTACAGAACAGATGTAAAGTGATGATTGTAACCACCTGAGCTTCTCACGTGTCTCACGGCGGCAAATCTTATGCCTTTCCTACTGAACTTAACACCTCAAAGGTCGACAGACTGTTAGTTATTCTACAAATATCGTCCACTCATGCTATAGGGTGTTTGTCTATTGGCGTATACACTAGACGTATTCACTCCGCATTTTTCAAGACGGCGGCTTTTCATGCCTTTTAGTGGTCAAGGTATGTACTATGGTCAATTATGTCGCCGGCAGCTGCTTGCTTCATCTCCTTGGGCTGCGGGAATACTTTTAGTAACATGCAGAGGATATTGAATCAAGTTCAATTAAATATGCAACAAGCACATTTTAGAGTCTGTCGATAAAAATTTATAGACATAGAAGTCCGTGTCCCTAATAAACAATTTGGTTTGTCCTGTCGGGTCAGCTAATTCCAATTGACCGCCAAATTACTGCGGAGATAAAGCCGGCTTCAATGGTCTGGGCATGTGTAATTGATTACAGAGAAGACAATTCCCTTATTCGTGACGATAGTTCATCCGACTTGCGAGTTAAATCGATTTTAATTTTTTGCGACCTGAATCAAACTCGATTTTTTCTCAGCTGATTCAAATTTGATTTTTTGTGAGCTGAATCAATTTTGATTTTTTTTGCGAGCTGAATCAAATTCGATTAGTTTGCGAGCTGAATTAAGTTCGATTTCTTACGAGCTGGATCGAGGTCAATTTTAATTTAATTTTCATTTAATTTTCATTTGGGATCGTATGAGTCACTGAACCAATTGCTACTCTTTATTCCACTACTCTGCCAATCACAAGCCACTCCACACCCTTTCAAGGGAAATGTTGAAATTTCAAAAAAATAATACAAGAAATGGCGTGGAATGGAGTATTTGACTTAGGAGCTATCCATATTTTTCATCATTATCACAAGTGTACATACTGTACGAAGGAGGAGGTGGTTAAGGACCTTTGTATCCATTTTTCAGCATGACTATCTTGTCAATTTTTTGGAATTTGCCTCTTTAAATTCAAACATGATAATTCATGGAGGTCCTGAAGTGTATTGACTAGAATAAGGAGCATTTTGCCGCCATGCATCATTGTAATTTGGTTGATGCACACCTTTAAGGGGGGGGGGGGGGCAGTTACCAAGAGTACTCTTTGTACGCTTGTGATATTGATGGAAAATATGGACGACCCCAATTACGCTTAGTTGATGCCCACGGCAAGTTTTAAGCTTGAAAACGAAAATGAGCTGTTATGAGAATGTGCACTAGTTACTTCCTATCACCAGTGTTCTTTGCCTTGAGGACGAGGCTTTGAAACTGAAACCTCTGCCTCGCAAGATCGTCGATTATAGTCTGTTGGAAAATTGAGTTGAATAATAATGATCAGGATTATGCAAGATAAAGCCAATACCATAAATTGAGATGAAATTATTTTAGTAGAATACTCGTTATCGAGCGTAGCTGACTCTTAAGGCAGAGTTAGGGAATTGTGCTAGCAAGTGAGCTCTTTATGAGAGTGGATTCCTGTCACCTCTCACTTTTAGTATTTTGTCTCTTGTGACGCAGATTCGATCTCACAACCACTGGGTTGTAAAAGGCGCCGGCTCAGATGACAAATATTATTGCAATATTCCGATAATTTTGTTTTAGAGTTTCACAAACAATAGTAGAAGGTTGAAATAATAACAGGGATTGCGTTGAAATTTAATAGCACAAAATGCATGTACCAAAAGTTGTTATGAAGTTAAAATCAATAACCATTATTAATTCCTTTATCTAGAAGGGGTGAGTGGATTATGAGAAATCATTGAAATGTCAATGGATTATGAGACATGCCCCGAGGGAAAAGCCATTACCCATAGTTATGATATGTTGGTATCATTTCATTTGGAGATGTTGATTACGAAATTAGATTGTGGTTTGGTGCTATGAAAATTTCTCTATTTTTCGTAGTTGGCAAGACATTTCATTATAAAAACAACTGTAATGCTACTCTTCTGTGTCTGCGGTAGAGTTAATGTTCTTCTTTCTTCAAAACATAAAGGAGTCATAATGTATATTGTGACGTGGGAGGAAATGGATAAGAACTAAGATTGTGTATGAAGGACGTGTTGTCCAATCAGCACATTAAGGCATGTCAAGTTTTTATTTTCTATAACCCTGAAATAATCCATACCTATGGCATTTTATTTAGAACAGAAATAAATGTATGATTATGACCGCCAAGGTTCACGACTTAACTGATGCATTTTATTTTTTTATTTTACTCCGTAAGTAAATGCCTTGTATATGAAGGTAAGGGCACATAATCCATTCAAACAAGACTGTATGATATTGGTTTTCATAAAGAATAGATACCACATACCCATGACTATGTAATAGGAGTAACCTCGTTTTGATTGTAAGCCTCGTTATCGTGTAACACGTGATTTGTAAATGTTTAGATAGCCTGTGATTCACATGATGTTAGTCAGACTGGGTGTGTATGTCGGATTCCAGAGTAGAAATAAGAAGGCTTGCCATTTCGCAAATTTGCGGAAAACCCTTTACAGAATAAGAAGAATTGTCATTTCGCAAATTTGCGGAAAACCCTTTACAGAATAAGAAGAATTGTCATTTCGCAAATTTGCGGAAGACCCTTTACAAAATTGGTGGAGGACTCGGGCTACTTCCAGAAAGGTATCTTGACGGCCACACCCCAACAGCTGCACAACACTTTCATCAGAATCTTTTTAATCAGCGCATTAGAGATTGAAGGACCCTTTGAGGTCATGAGTACAATGACTGCTA
Source organism: Chironex yamaguchii (assembly GCA_024741275.1). Taxonomy (NCBI): domain Eukaryota; kingdom Metazoa; phylum Cnidaria; class Cubozoa; order Chirodropida; family Chirodropidae; genus Chironex; species Chironex yamaguchii. The sequence continues at coordinate 14,484 of JANTCA010055927.1, forward strand.
TTGTCCAATAACAGTCAATGGCAGCGGCTTTAATCCAAACTGTTATTTCCAATTGTCAGTACCCCCCTCCTACGTTCCCTTAATTAACCACAACTCGTCACATTATTTCGTTTGTTACATTAATCCAACCACATTCATTTCCTTTGCCTGTCTTGCAAAGCAGGATGGGAGGAGACGTAAAATGAGGACGGGGGCTGGCCGGGAACACTCTTTTCCCCCACAGAGCACAGTGGTACAAAAATGGGGTATATTTGCGTCCGGTTGCTGCAACTGTTTACTTCACTGTAAAGCAAGAGAATTGAACATTCTTTGATAGGGAACTCCACGCACTCCCTGGTCTTGAATGAAAGAGTGTAAGGAAATCTAAAAACTTAATATAAAAGTTTGTAATAAACAAGGTACTTTGGAGATTTTTCTCCTTTTCAGATGAAATTATATATGGTATGTGATTGCTGATGACGTTGAAGACTGCTATGCTACTACCCCATGCAATAAATTGACGATGAATCAATAATATATTGATATAATAAATTTGATGTTATCAGAATGTCACGTTACATCTGCCTTACTCAAAAATGAAAATTGCTGTTTTTATAGTTCTTCCTCCTTACTAGTAGTGATATGGCCTTGAAAATTTGCAACATTGCCCTAAAAACATACTTAAAAGCTTTATATGTCAAAAAGCATATATGACAACCTTTTTATGAGAAAAATAGATCAAAACTAGCTAATCATAAACAATTAAGAAGAGAAAACGAAAAAACAAACCAATATTCTAAGAGTCCAAGTGAACTCTTTTTGCCTGAAGGGTCTTGGATTGTGGAAATAGTGAAGTAATGCTTTATCTCTCAAGGATCGTTTGGTATCTAAACACATGCTTGCCTGAAGTTGCATTTTTTGCATAAATTCTTTTGGAATCTACTTCTAGTCCAAAGTTTTCTAACACATTTTTCTGCTTGTTCGGCATTTTCTCCATGTGAGCTATATCTTTCAGCTGACAATATTACCATTTGTTCTCTTGGTACGTTAAAAGTATTGATTAATTTCATTGCATGGGAATTGAAGTTGTAGATTTACTTGAAAGAGAGTTTGGACATCGTGGCGCATCCAGACACCAGAATATTAACCATTTGTTATTCTCCTCTGTTGTTACAGTACAGACTAAAAGCAGACTGATGCAAACCCTTTTCTGACGACTCCCTTTCCCAGACAAATCGCTTCACTAGGTAGCCAATGGTTGAGAGAATGTTGGCAATCTTATCCTACTTTATCCTGCAAAGCAAGCCACATTTCTTACACCTAATCCTGCTTTCGTTATCATCTGCAATAGTAATAGATCACACAATTTATTTCGGATGAAAGAAAATAAAGGTTGGTCTATGTTAAGAGACTTATAAAGACACCTTGGCAGGGATTCAAGCTGAACATTCTATAGTCCTACTCCTAGACTTGTCTACGTTTGAAGAACATTGAGCGCCTTTGCAATGATATCCTACCAAATCTCCGGCAGTCAAATTAATATCTGACAAGAAAACATATGTAAACATAGGTATTATAGAGGTTTTGTCCTTAATCGCTAGAAGTTTTCAATCGGAAAGGTTTTGGTTTGTTACGTTTTCTTGATGCGCTTATGAATACAACTTATAAAGTGTAAAATTAGACACAGAAGATTACTTGGACGTAGCTGGATTACTCTGACAAACAAAATTGAAATCGTCAAATGTGGCCAAGGGAGCTTACAATCAGGTTAAATCATATTTCATGAGCTTATCGTTAGTCAGATAATTCCATATTTCTGCTTTATAAAACGATTTGTCTGTCTACCTTCAAAACGACATAAATCTTCTTTCTCTTATGATATTGATTACTGACTAACATCCTATCAGTAAATATTTAATCTAGTCGCATTAGTTCATTGCAAATGAGCTGTTACAGTATGGGTGATGTTCATCTTCTCTCCCCCTGGACAAGTAAAAACATGTATTTAGACTTTTCAAAGCACCCAATGTCTGTTTTGACCAGTAATCAATTGCATTGGAGTGGTATAGACATACAATGTCCTTATTTATGCCTGTCTCTTTCACTTATCTTGTTCCAATTGCATGCACATATACTTGTATGCCTCTGTAATTATACCAGTGTAATGCATTCAGTTAACCTGAGTCGGACTAGTAGCATCACACGTGATAGTGAGTAATGCATTGATTCAGATTCATCATTTTCAAAATAATGATAACTCTTGTTTTTTCGAGTTGATTGTGTTAGTCATTCACCAGGTGGGTCTGAAATTTCTTTCATATTCAAGCATGCTTCCCTTGTTTAGGAAGTAAATGGACATTCTTACTGAATGGCTTTTAAAAAAACAGGCAAAATAATTGGTATTGTCATCTTTTCACTGATGATAATGTAGATTCCTGCAGTTTCTTTTGGAAGAGTCATTTGGTTACCACGAAACAATGTACAAGGGTTTGGTTTCGGCTTTAGAAGGAGACAGATGCATTATGCCGGACAGTAGGTGGCATGCTAACGCCCTCGCATCAGGTCCGGTGCATTGTACTACAGTTGAAGGAACCCTGCTTGAGTCTATTAGCAGTTTGTTAGCTATTTCCTGCCATGATTTGATGTTTCGCGCAACAAACATAACAAAATCATAACAAATTTAAAACTGAGATAGTAAGTAAAATAGTGGCCTCAAACAGTAGAAATGCTAAATATATCAAAAACTGTAATAAACTTATTATTATTATTATTGTTCTTTTCCCTTTGTGGTCTGGCTGATCGTATTGCCGTTTTACTCTTGCTAGACGAGTC
>JANTCA010055938.1:0-14317 GCA_024741275.1 Chironex yamaguchii
TATCTATCTATCTATCTATCTATCTATCTATCTATCTATCTATCTATCTATCTATCTGTCTGTCTGTCTGTCTATTTTCAAGTTTTATGAGAAGCACAGAAAGGAGAAAAGACTGCTATAAAGGGAAACAAAGACGAATATGACGGATGTCGCTGAAAGTAAATGCTTAAGTTAAGTCCATGATGGTGAAGGGTTGCAAAGGCGTATATGAACGGTTTGTCCGGGTCTGGATAGTGATTGATTTTTTAAATTTTTAATCACTTTATCAGTTAGTGTAACTGACCTGTACACAGGATAACTGCCTGAATGTCTTGTTGGGGTTTTTTTCTCCACTGGCTTTGTCTAATCAAATCTGAGTATTGTTAATTGTTTTTCTGATTTCTGTTTATAGGGAAGAACACACATTTTTAAAATTCACGCACGATCGATGAGTGTGGAAAGAGATATACGATACGAGTTATTAGCACGTCTTTGTCCAAATAGTACAGGTATGGACAATAAATTCACATATGATTCATAAAACACTTTTCATGTTGTATTGTTGTCTGGGGCGGGGGGATTCCGTCGAATGTTTATGTCCTAGCTAATTTTCAAGCCTGTACCCTACAGTAGTAGATGTAAAGGTGATTTTACAGGCTCAACATTGCCGTTCTGCATTTATTGCACAGGCTGCCCCCCCCCCCCCAAAAAAAAAAGCTCTAGCGCCATGGTATTTAGATGATCCCGTATAACACCATAGTATTTAGGTATTCCTGTAAATGACCGTGTCCTTTAGATGGTCTTCTGTATGTCTTTTTACATGGTCCCGTACAGTCACATGGTATTAGGATAGTCCTGTATGGTACCATGGTAATTCGATTGCCCTGTAAGGCAGGTCATTTAGATCATCCTGTGTATGATGTCTGTTGGATGGTCCTTTATACAAAATCATGTAGATGATCGTATGCAGGATGTCTTCTTGATGTTCCTATAAAGCATGATCGTTCTGAGATCATGCATGAGATTGTGCCCTGTATATCATAGTATACAACTTATCCCCAGCCAATTGTCCTTTGTGTCATGTGCTTTACATGGTCCTGTATAGCTCCGTGTACCATATATTTTTATGTTGGTTGGCACTCGAATCTGTATCTTTGATTCAACATTGATGATACTCTGCCGATTAGTAGACAGTCAATGCCGTAAAAAAGAAGCATAGAGTTTGCTTATCTTTTGTCTTGAGACATCGACATCGGTCTTCATCCTTCATCAAAGATTTGTTAATTGCAATGGATATTTTCTCTTCTTTTTCAAGGAGCTGAAATAAGAAGTGTCTGTACTGAGGCTGGCATGTTTGCTATTCGATCGCGGAGAAAGGTTTGTATTTTGTCTTTTCCGTTAAGTTCAATCCGAGCAAGAGGATATGAGATAAACTGGAACCGATGGGGAGCTGATGCATCAAAACACGGTCGCGTTTTGGCGCCAAAAACACAAACCTGAAGAAAAGATTACAAACGTAGTTTAAATATTCTCTAACCTAACACTCGCCCCATTTCCTCCTCTTGCTCGGATTTCAAAATTTCGCGGCTAAGGGTTTTCGTAAGGGGAAGTGGACTCGATTGATTTATAATGTACCCTCTTATAGTCAAAATTAGGAGAACAACTAAAGTATAAGTTTGCCGTTTGTTTCTCCGTTAAGAACAGAAGATAACACGGACGCGAATTTTCTTCTTAAGTCTTGGTTATGCAGCGAAATCTATAAATATTTTCACTGCGCTCAAATGACGTTGGACGTTGTCAGCGACTTTGGGCCATGCTGTTGAGGACTCCCCTTATTGGTCGGTATACGAGAATCACAGAAGTGAAATGGCGAGTTTGCAAGGACGGGTGCACAATTATTATCATTTTTATCAGCGACCCAATTGACCATAGTTGTATCCTTGTGCTCACTATCTTTGTAAGGCCTTTAGAAATAGGCGCCCTTGGTCAATTGTTCGAGAACCTGAAATCAGGAAGGATTGCTTTAACGAGTCATTCTAGTTATCAGAATCTCATAGCGTAGTTAAGCCCTGATGTTACGTGTTTATCCATTATTTCTAGCTTATGATAAAAGTATTGATACGAGATGTCTTTTCGAAGGACACTTTTCTCTACATTAGATCATGAAAATCATTGTCAAACCTTAATGTATTGGAATTTAGGGAGTTCCACATGACTATTTGTATTTTGTCTGTTTAAAAGGGACGCGCGAGTGTTTTTTCCTCGAATAACATCATCTATACTAAGGATTAAATGTGGTATTCCACAGGCTTAGTATATGCGATGTTGACTTGATGCGTGGGTAACTTTTGACATTGCTATTGTAGCTTTGGAACCAACTATTTTAACGGTATGAATAATACAACTGTAAATGGTTTTATTATTGTGAGACATTTTTGAGTGATAGCAAATATAAGGAGAGGCAGAAAGAATGAGATGAAAATATTTTTCAATACTTGTATCTAAACGTAACAAAGCCATATGGAGCAATATTAAACACACAAAAATGAATTAAGTGAGAAGCCTCCTACAAGAAATGTTTTGAGTGGTCCATCAAGTATAAAAGGAAGGCAGCCTTCCATACGGGGATGAGAGGACATTTTCTGAAGTCAATGGCACCCATGTTGGACACTTTGGCAATATCTGACGTTAAATGTAGTTTTGCTCCATCACTAAGATATCGTGTACAACAAGAAAATTGATGTGATATGATAAACTTTTTGACAGTAAAAATCTATGATAACTATGTATTCGTTTGAGCGTCAATGGCATGATAGTCGACTTAGTCCCCTGCGCACCCTATTCAGTTCTACTGTGTTATCTCTTATCCAGGTTGCTACTGAAAAAGACTTCAGGGATGCCGTTCAGAAAGTAATAAAAGCATATGCCAAGTTTAGTTCAACACCAAGATATATGACCTACAACTAACGTGTTTGTGAATGTTCTGGTTCGTCAAAAGGTTTCTGACGAATATTCGGAAAGTCAAGCCAAGGATGTTTGTCGAAAGAAGGTAGTTTGAGAATTGGACAACTACGAAAGGGTCGCTTAATGTATCCTTTGGCTCAAAACCCTGAATAACGTTAAGTACTGTATGTGTTGTTACACGTCTTTCACTGCCTTGCGACTTTGGTATTGCATATATGTAGTCCAAGGGTATGGATTAGAATTTCAAGTATTATTACGGTCTTGTATTACATGCAACTGTCATGTTGCTTTATGCCCTATTGCAGCCTCGTTTTTGTGTCGCTTCTCTTGGCATCTTTATCAAATATAATGCTGCCTGTGTTTTTTGTGTTGCAGCTGAGTTCGTCTCATCAGACAGTGAAGTAATTACCTCCACCAAGGAGGTTATGTTTTCATCACTTTGTTTCCTTTTGTTTTGGGGGGTTTTTTGGGGGTTTTTTGTTTGTTTTTTCGTTTTTTTGTTTGTTTGTTTTTTGTGGGATTTTTTGTTTGTTTGATTGTTGATTGGTTGGTTGATAAGCTTGCAAAGGATCTCCGTGTTATGAACGTACGGTTCTGCAAATTTTGGGTATGTTTGTAGCCCTGATTGGCTCCAGAAAATTGTTATTGTGTTGGGGTTTGGGGTTTTTTTTGGGGGGGAGGGCATGATCTGGATCAAATCTTGGATTGTGGATCACTTTCAAACTTTCAGTAATAATATCTTCGTAAAACCACAACTAGCAAGGAAATCCTCGGGCAGATAACCCAGTCAGCATTGCACCTATAACGACAGCCCATATTTGGTGACGGTATCTTCATGAAATCAAACCTAGTGAGGAAATCATAGTGGGGAGCCCCCCTTGTTACCATGACGTCTGTTGGTATAAGTCATTTGAATATTCATATTGCCTGGGCTGAGTTTTGCGCTTACGGAATGCTTCTAGTGTGGAATTATTATTCAAGATTTATGTTGTTCCGATTTCGTTCATTTCTGATTGCGTTTGATATTTTTAAAGAAGCCCATACATTAAAGTATGAGTCGAATGTTGACCGAGATAAGGGGTTGAAAGTGGCGGCCTATTCTCTTTCTTGTGAAGGCGTATGGAGCTGTCTTCACTCACCCCTTCGATTAAAAGGGCTGTTAAGTATTGCGTTAGTAATTATTTTCAGACTTTATTACATTATGGTGTGAAGTATTTGTTTAGTCTGTTACTGCGATACATACTGTCCAAATTCACAGCGATTATTCTAAGCATCGTCCTGTCAGTGCGGAGACTTGCAGTGGATGCGAACAGCTATGCGGGCGCACACACACACACACACACACACGCTGAGACAAACGTGCACACACATACACATAACCTCCCAAACAGACGCTCATAACGATTACGAGAGACACATTTCTCACGGGGGCCATGTGCTGCTACTTTATAGTACAAGTGCACTGATATTTTGTTTGGCTCAATCTTGGACGGCCTGGCCTTTTAAATAAAAACATGATTCGAAACTAATCTTGCAGGAGTACTACTGAATTTTCTGCCGTTTAGTTACAAATGGTTCAGTTTATTTCTTTCAATAGTGCTCAATTCACCTAGATTGTGTACTAAAGCATTCGTTGTTATCAAAGAAATTTTGCCATTATTACTAGATATTGGTTGCAGATAGAGGATGTTTCCTGTGATTTATACAATTTATTTTTATTTCAAATCCTTTGTTTGTAATTTATTGCTGAAGAACAGGGTAATTATGTTACCAATTTCGAAAGAACAGGACTTAGTTTCGCTGCCTTGCTCTTTATTCTCAGCAGCTAATTTCTGCCTTTTTGCATTCAAATTAGACTCCGAAAAATTTCTCCCGTTGTCGTGTTATTGAAACTCAGCTACTTACAAGCAAGGAACTTTTAACAAATGGCATAACAAAACGAGACAAAGTGCTTACTGTAAAGCAACACAATGTCGATTTATGTAGCATTGAAGTCATCTAACAAAAATGTAGCATAGAAAAACACGAAAGTGAAATAAAACAGTCATATGCGTGGGCCTGAGTAATTTGCCCTCTTGTCTTGAAAACTATTCGGAGTTTGTATAGGAAACTGGGTAATTGAATGTTTTGTATCAATTGAGTTGAAACATGGATTAGCGTACATGTAAGCGGATCTTTGTCGCCTGCAAGTAATTATCTTAATCATGAACATTTATATGCTTACAAAAGGCAGCGACAACACAGTCAAATGAGGGACACAATCGTGTCCAATGTGGTCCAATGGTCCTCCTACGTGCTGGATGCTATACAAGTGTTTGCTTGATTAAGTAGAACTAACAAATAGTTTGTTAAAATATAAAATTGGAAACGAGGCGTGCTGTGAAACGAGGTGGCTCCTTGGTAATTAAGCTCGCCCACTTCCTCCCTGCAAAGTCGTACGATTGATTATATGCTATCACAAGCAAAATGTACATCGGTTGATAATAAAAGACGTAATTGGGAGCTGAAAATTTACAATATTTGCTTTTTCAATTCATTAAGTCTGCCAAGGAGGTTATGTTTTTGCCGTCGTTGGTTTGTTTGTTTGTCCGTTTACACAATGTCCATAACATGACGGCATCAGATAGTGTGGATTTGGATTAAAACCATATCGATAGCCACACCAGTACAGGTTCATGCCGGTATGATAACGGTCGCGCGGGAAAGGTGACAGCGTGATTTCATGTCACTTTCCCGACCAAACAGTAATATGGTGTTAATAAAACAAGCGCACAGTAAGAGTCGTGACATCACTGCCATTGTCTTACCGAAACGATATGATATCATGCCGGTATCGTATCAACGGGTTTAGAAAAAGTCAAATTTGACCATGCCAGCACGGTTTCATGCTGATGTCAAATCATACCGACATCGTGTAAACGTGGTCTAAAGGTCGAAGAGGAAATTTGGAATGAGCTGCAAGTTTAGGAACAATAATAAGACGACCGAGTAGAAAGGACTGACAAGGAATACACTACGTGAATTTACCTTCACGTTGTTTTTATTCTTCATGCATATTATGACGCATATCATATACAATAAATCGTACGTAAACAACGATGACTACTGTTCATAAAATTCTGCTGATACTAAAGTAAGATGCTATTCTAATTTACGTACAATATTTCACCTATTTATAAAAGTATTTCGACTATACTGTCTCCGGATTGGCCACAAAATCGGCCGTTCGAGATCAAATCGAACCTGGAAATGACTTGGACGAAGGTTATGATAAATGCAAGATTAAGTTTACTGCCTACCGTATTTCCTCGAAAGAGCAATACCTTCCAATACGCCCCACCCGCTTTCATATGATTTGAAACATGCTTGCGTACATGCATGACAGTATCCTAATTCACTTCAGAAAGAATGTAGATGATAAAGTTGAGACAAAGCCCAACTACTCTCGCAAACCTTGTCATGCCCTAAGAAAATTAGATGGAAATCTGGATCCTGATATGTTTTCCACAAAAACATTTGTATGAGTTAAAAGTTTCTTCTGTTTCTTCAATTCTGCTTGTGTTTGAGCTTGGGCCTGCCAACTCAAATGAGCATCCCCCTACCTCTAACGAGAGCCCCCACGAACGAACGCCTCCCTTTGAAAGTCGACTTTTCAATTAGCGCCCCAGCCGCTCTTTGGAGCAATTACGGCATCGGGAACGGAAAACGACCCGTTCACGAATGTTGGAACTGCTAGAGCTCGGAAATATGAAGAAATATAACGCTACATAAGTAAAAAATTCGCGAATAGTGTGTTTTCATTTAATAGATTTGCAGCCATTATCTTTTGTTCTTTGTTATTGCTCACGGACATCTATAAAATTTACATTTATATTTAAAAATATCTTGAAAAAATCATACATTGGCTTTCACTCACAGATGAAAATATCACGAGGTAAAAATTGAAAAGGCTTTTCGTTTATGTTTCTAATTCTACGTAATCCTAATACTCAGGATTAAAAATATTTGTTTTGGCCATGTTCTTGTAGTAGACATCTGAGAATCGTGGCCAACGTAGATCAGTCTTAAGACATTTGTTCCCAGTCTCTATGCTGATCAGCAACGTCACATCGTGTGAAACGCTTAATGAGTCTTCAATATATTTCGTCATTACAGGTGGGCAAAAAGTACTCTTTTTAGTAACACCCCCACCCCCACACACTTAGAACTGTACATCCAGAGGACAAAAATAATAAATGGAGGCTCAACCCAACATTACGTCGCTTCTTATTCTAGTCAATGCATTCCAATAGAAGAACATGTTGAAATTCAAAGGGATTAATTTCAAAGATTGAAAGGATGGTCATTTTCAATATTGCAAAGTGTACACGGCTCTTTAACCCACCCCCACCCAGTCAAGTAAGCTTTTGATAACGATGAAAAATATAGACGGCCCTAAAGAATAAAGTGTTCGCTCCGTATACTAACGACCTGTATACTGGCATCTAAGACACGGCCATGGCTGTTGAAAGCAATATATCTTACCGTACATTCAACCAAATTTCTTGAGAGGTATACATACTTACAAATTCACGGTCTATTAGAAACCTAGAGTACAACTGGAAGATAAACTTCGCTCATCCTAACATAAAAAATACACATCTACTGGCAAGAAATAAACGCGCCCAGCACATCATTTCTAATCTCCTACACACATTCCTAATACCTTGCTTAATCGAATCACAATATATACAATATATGTATTACAATAAAAGTGAACACTTTCAGAAAGGATCAAGCACTGTAACAAATTTTTGTCCATTTTCGAAAATTTCATTCTTGATTTTGTTCTTGTTATCCTAAATACGGGCCATCACAGGCTTGGCAAAGCACTTGTATCACGACGATGAAGACAAATGAAGTCAAGTTTATCAATACCGTTGATAAGACCTTGTTCGAATTTGGTTTCGAATTGAACGCGTGTACAAAGGTTCGAAAGCCATAACTTTTCCACAACCACCTCAGGATTGGTTCAAGAATGAGGTGAAACTGATTGGAAAACTCAAGATCACCACGCCTTGGATGCTGTATCAGGAAAACAGCTGGGCGTGCTGTCGACTGTAGCTTTTAACTGTTTCTCTCAGAGGATCTATGCCCCTTTTCAGCTTAAAAGCAGCAAAAAATTACGATATCGCATTTGTTCTTATCATCGATCGTCTTCTGAACTGTTCCACGGACATCCGTCGTGCGTCTAATTGTTTTTCTTTTCTTTTCCAATTTTGTTCCATGATTTTTCTTAGTTCCTCTTCCTTGGCGAGTTCTTTTTCAAATTTCTCCCGCATCCATTTTTGATATTTTTCATCCGCCATGACTTTCCTACTTTCTTGTTTTTCAAGAACGATTTTTTCCATTTCCTCTTTCTTTTTCTCCTCTTCGCGTTGTCGGCCGTGTTCCACTTCCTGATGATAAAAGAGAAATTGATATCACACATTCATAAACATGGAAACTGATTCTAGCATTCATGACAAAATCGATCATAATTAAATTGGATTTTATTTGCGCAAAAAACTTACACCTTAGCCTTTTGTAAACATTACATATTGACACGTCAAAAGGTTAGAACATGAAATAGTTGTTCTGTATGATATATACCACGCTCTTTCTCAAAAATACAAACACAATCGCCAAACGTCATACATCATGGATCAAGCAAATTGCTTCGACCAGAATCTTTAGTAACGCCAATGAAAGACATCTTACTGCAAGTTCAAAGCAAAGTACTGTGTACAGAGTATGGTCATTCGCTAACTCACACGGTCATCCTTCACTACAACGACCGCTAACTAGTAACAATTTTCGTGCTTGCATTCATAGCTCTTGCGTGCTCAACGGTAATAATAAATATCCCACGGTGCATTTCCTGCACTTACGCCCGAATATCTCTGGCGTGCAGGTAGCTTTCCTCTCGGCTTGGCAGCCTAAATTATACCCATAGATATAAAAGGACCTTTTATATCTATGATTATACCCCTTGGCGTATTGGCGTTATGAAATGCAAAAATCTAGGAGCATGCCATATCTTCGTCTTTGGTGTTTTTTCAAACTTGGCGTCGTGCTTTGTGAATAATTACTCTTGTCGTGAACGATGGCATACACCTGTGGAGCCTATAGGTTTGCCTCCAGCGTGAGCTTTGCAGAGAATGCACCATGGTCAATATCTTTAAACACTAGCGGCAAGACATGCTCGTATCATTCTATGTAAGGGTATAAAGAAACTCATATTAGATATCTTACCTTTATTTGTAGCCATTCGTCAAATGTCTTACATTTTTGTTTCCTTGCTTCCTCTTTCATTGCTCGTTCCAGTGCCTGTCTCTTTTTCTCTTCTTCTTCCCGCACCTTAGCTTCACTTTCAGTGACGTGCTTGTAAACAATCCACTCTTGAAACGATTTCCTTCTCGCGCCTCTTCCCTCCTGTTGTTCAATTGGTTTGCTTGGTGGAGTTGGTTCAAACGGCATATCTTTCCCTACAACACGGTATTCATTCCAGGGTCTGCTTAACCGACGAGACTGTGTTAGCTGATCGAGGTCTTCAGCTGAAATGGCTCCTACAGATACTGCGCGTGTCTGCCTGTCAACGAAAGGAAGTCAATACGTAAGATTTCTTGCAGTGAGCCCGGTACTAAATTGGTACACCCTTATTCCATTTGGGTAACAAATAAAACGAGGAAAGATCACCAGAACTTGAACCTATGATCAAATTAACATTTCCTTTTGAGGCAACAAATATTTGCTTTCAAGGATCTGTGCGTCAATGTTTGTTGACAAACATACCCTTACGATTAAAGAAGTGAGACAATATCTATGAAATAAAACGTTATTTCAGAATGTCGTATTTGATAATGTATTGTGCTATTTTACCTGACGCATGCACATACAAATACTTATGTATGTATCAAATGATACATTGCACGATAATTGATAAATCAAGCAATAGATTTTGAAATAAATCTTTATAATTGCTGATAAGGATAAACGAAGTTACTTTAAGTGCTACAAGCAGCTATTACCATTTACTAGGCAGTATTGTCGTCGCAGGATAATACCCCATCGGAATATAACGAGGTTCACTCCGAATCTGGGACTGTATCACCCTTTCACTAAATATCGACACTCTTCTCCCAATACTGTAATGGGTCTTGCGCATATTGGAACATGGAAACCTTCAAGAAGACGTGACACCAGGGGCTGGCGCGAGTAAAATGGTACACGTGGGCAGCATGACAAATTTATGGACTTCAAACATAATGAAAGTCAACTGCAAACAATGTGGTATGACTAACACGGCCATAGTAGTAAAAAAATGTTCCCGATTTGAACCCTGGAGACCTTAATTCGAGGCGCGGGTCCTCATACTTAGAACTTATCCTTTGACCACCCAAAATTAATTAGCCTGCATGCCCCTCCAGGTACCTTTGTGCATCATAGTGTCATCTCTTGAGATCGGTTAAACTTCATTACTTTCTGATTTTGCTAAACTTCTCCACAAAAGCCCCATCCTATCAGCAGATACATATGTGACGTGCCTTTGGCCAAGTTAATTAGCGGCATTAACGTGTGAATTGCAGTTATTACGGGCGTTAATTGCTATCATAAACGAGACACTGGAACCAGCATTGTGAAGTAAGTCTGCAGGACAACGGTAGTCACAACCAATTATTACTAGTCTTTTGGAACATAAGCAATTTGAGCACGTATTGTTCTATCACGTGCCAAGAACGAACATGTACGAATTGTCAAGTACAAGCTACTGTATAAGTGCGTTTGACTTTCCCATCCATTTACGTCAAGATTATAATTTGTCTTCTCGACAACAAGCATATCTCTTTGCATATATCTTGGCTTGATCTCTTTAAAACCACGATGATATATTCCAGGTAGCAATTACATGAATTGGTATAATTTCATAACTAAAACTGGTCAAATTTCTGGTACCGACAATGGCAACATCAAACAATGTCAAACAACGTTAGTCATTTCGATACGACATTGTATTATGAATAAAATGTTTATCATATATCTAAAAATAATCCTAACGCAAACACAGTGAAGAAACAACGTCTATTTGTATCCATTATTCGGCCCACTGATATTATGGTTTGCGAGGGAAAGCCTCAGCCTGCTGGATGGATAGCCTGTAAAGTCGCTAAAGCTTGGAGATCTACTCATGTCGCATTCTGTTAATCCTAACTGACAATGTTAGAAGCTGATTTGTATTAAGGTTGCTAATCCTCATGGCCGCCGAGAGCTAGGACAGGCCCCGAGGCAGCTAATAGAAAAGGGCCCCCTTTTAAACTTTTTTAATCTTCAAACAAGATATTGGGCCTAAGTGGAATTAAGTCAACTGTGCTAAAGCTAAAGAAAGCAGACAGTAGGTATTCAAAACATAACATTAAGTCTTCACTTTGATATCATTACAAAATACAACAGAATAAAACAGCTTCAATGTCTTTCCTGCCCCCGAAATGGCCCGGGCCCCGGGGCGCTTGCCCCGAATACCCCCTCTCAGTGGTACTGCTAATCCTAAACAATTATTTTTACAATGACTGAAGATGTTAAATGTTTATGTTACAGTAAATGAAAACTATTATTAAAGACAGCTTCGTTGATACCCATTGTGAAGGCGCTGAAAGGTGTTTGCTTGCAGTTTTAGGAGCTTATCCCTTTCCTAGCAGATTATTTTGAGTCCTCGCCTGCTGAATGGCACAAAGGGATTTAATACCTTATTTAACTCGATTTTTGTATGTGCTATATTAAGATAATTCAGGCCGTCATTGTTTAAGCGTAAGTACCAAACAGAAACAGACGTGTCAAACTATCAATAGTACCACTGTATATCAACAAACCGAGTTAACATTTGTTAAAATGCTATGACAAGTTTTGAAAGATGAGAGGTTTTAACCAGCTGTGGTCCTACCTAGCTTTTAAATAACGTTAACTGTAACTTAGTACGACTGTGACCCCATCGTGAGACAGTGCGAGTTGTATATATTTCATCTTAAACAAGTGATTCCGAAATATGAATAGGACACACTTCATGTTTCCTCGGCACTTCAAAACATACATTGTCAACAAAAAAGCTGAGAATATACAAAATATTCGATACTTACTTGACCTTAACATGACTTGGCGATGGATCATTTGAACTTTCTGCCGATGCCTCTGGTGTACTTTCCTCGTCAGAGCTTTTACTTTGACTACGATCAAAAAACGAACCTGGTGTCGCTGTTTGGCGTCGATATCTAGGTGGGACACGGACAGTCTGCTGTAGGCCATTCGCGTATTTGCTTCGCCAGTTATCAGGTCTCGTTGTCTGGCTTTGAAGTGGACTTTCATCGTCATTGCAATCACTGCTGTATCCTCTAGATACCAAATTTTTTGGACTTCTTGGAGGTGGCATTGGTAATGTTGGTGCGCTGAATTTACGACCACCGGAAGGAGGAGGGCGTAAATTGGTACATGGTTTAAGATCTACCACTGCCACTTGTTCATTTTCCCTTTCACCGTCCTCGGACATGGGCTCGAACGGACTCCTACTGCGGGTATCACTTCGTGCTGCCGACTGCCCCCGATGTCTCCTTGGTAGCTTTGGTTTTTCTTCGCTGTCTTTAGTTAGTGAACCTGCCCTTGAAGGACCATACGGTCCTGAATGCAGGCGGGAGAACTTGACCCTGGTCGGTGATATTTCATTACTGTTCACCTCCGACTTGTCTGGGCTTGATAAACTGCTTCCATCATCATTCCGTTGATCATTGATAATAATCTCTCCCAATGGTGTCTCCCTCATAACCGTGAGAACGTTAGCGAATCCGTGATTCAATGCTATATCTATTGGTGTTTCTCCGACAGTATCCTTGGCATACACTAATCTATATCCACCGTTGTTTATAATGGCTCTGGCACAATCAAAATTATTATGAGCTGCAGTAACATGAAGAAGAGATCTACCACTTAGTGTCTTCCGACTTATACATGTCAATTTGACTTCATTAATTAACGACAGAACAAAGTCATTATTCCACTGGGCAATGGACATAAAAAGAGACATGTAAATTCTTGTCTCCAAGGGAACAGTGTCTGCTTCCGATGCGATCAACGATGGCAGCTTTCTTGAATCCTTGTTCAAACATGAAGTAACTAACTTAATCCAATGTTTCTCGACACGCACTAGGATCTCGTATTCAGGTATTGTGTCCAATACTGACAGACTAATCCAATCATCACTGCTGGATACCTGTCCGTTTTTCACTTCCAAAATTTGCATTTCAAAAGGAATACCATACTCTAGCTCTAATGCCAATTTTAGGTCACGAAACGTGGATACCGGTGGAAGCAACAGAGTCCCTGATTCTCCGTTGGGAAGCAACACTGTTACTGGTCTGGCGTGCATTTTGCGACTACTTTCAACACCACCAGAAGCCACTTTTCAATGTCTAACGTAAAATGCAAAAAAACCCGTCCTTTCCAACTGCAGCCTTGTGACAACAAAACAGAATTCTTGCATACGGTAAATTCAGCTTCCTATAACTGATTTAAGGCTTTAAAAATTGCGAAGCCTTGAAACGTTGTACAAATCACTCACAGTCCGCACATTAGCACAACATCTCTTGACTAATCGAGGTCCAAGTGTCAAATGAGATAGTTAGCAAAATACATACACTTTAACAAGGCTGTCGGTCTATTTAGATCTATTGTGTGGATTGTATATGGTTCCACTTTAAATCTTATTGTTTGTATCTCACGGGAGAACTTAGTTTGGTTAGATTTACGTTTATTCATACGTCTTTCACCTGCAACCATTTCATGTGATTACTCTCGAGTGTATTGGAACAAAAGTGCATAATGTTTAGTTTTGATGTCTGTAATGCCATCTCATTTTATTCTGTTGTCTTCTGTAACCTTGCAGCATAAAAAGATCTATCATACCTCTTTCAAACCTTGATATAAAAGCAATTCAGGTATATAAAAAGTGTTAAATGGTGTTTTCAACCTTTTAACT
Organism: Chironex yamaguchii; assembly: GCA_024741275.1. NCBI lineage: Eukaryota > Metazoa > Cnidaria > Cubozoa > Chirodropida > Chirodropidae > Chironex > Chironex yamaguchii. The sequence continues at coordinate 13,982 of JANTCA010055938.1, forward strand.
TCAGCTAATGTATAAAACATAACATAGACTGACAAAAAGAGTACTCTGATTTACGTAGGAAAGCCTTTCAGTGAAGGTACTTGTTATCACCTTGAGAAAATCCATAGAAAATTGAAAATTGGTCATTGGCAATGTAATAAGAAGGAAAAATGTTGGAAGATGAGCTTCCTTACACAGACCATCAACGTTAACCCCCTGAGTGATTTGACCCGTATCTTGCATATGAATATCTTGATATCTTGCAGTATAATTTTCGAAGATCTTGCATATGAATATCTTGATATCTTGCAGTATAATTTTCGAAGATCTTGCATATGAATATCTTGATATCTTGCA
>JANTCA010055949.1:5769-17294 GCA_024741275.1 Chironex yamaguchii
TAAATAACACCAAGTGAAATGAAACCAAGTGAAATAGCACCAAGTGAAATGAAACCAATTGAAATACAAGCAAGTGACATAAAAGCAAGTGAAATGAAACAGAGTGAAAGGAAAGCAAGTGAAATGAAACAGAGTGAAATGAAAGCAAGTGAAATGAAAGCAAGAGAAATAAAATCAAGCGAAATGAAACCAAATGAAATAAAACCAAGTGAAACAAAATCAAATGAAATAAAACCAAATGGAATGAAACTAAAAGAAATGAAACCAAATGAAATGAAACCAAATGGAATTTAACTAAAAGAAATGAAACCAAATGAAATGAAACCAAGTAAATAACACCAAGTGAAATGAAACCAAGTGAAATAGCACCAAGTGAAATGAAACCAATTGAAATACAAGCAAGTGAAAGCAAGTGAAATCAAAGCAAGTGAAATGAAAGCAAGTGAAATGAAAGAAAGTGAAATGAAAGCAAGTGAAATGAAAGCAAGTGAAGTGAAAGCAAGTGAAATGAAACCGAATGAAATAAAAGTAAGTGAAAGGAAATCAAGTGGGATGCGAGCAAGTCAAATGAAAATAAGTGAAAAGAAACCAAATCAAATGAAACACTCAACTAATTAATGCAAATATAAAAATGGAAATAACACAACATAAGGGAAACACAACTAACTAAGCAAATAGAAAATTAGAGGTGCAATTTACCTCGTTAGATTGCTGAAGATCTTGCTGCAAATTTGCACTTTCATTTCTATTGTTAACACAAAATATTGAATTTGCAGGACACAAAAAAGGCATCAGAAGAGCAACATACAAATATTGATAATCATACAAAGGGGCAAGATTCACGCCAGTTACCAAATAAATTCCCAATGAACACAAGATGAGTTACAAATCTTACCGATAAAAGCATTCAAACTGAGCTAATAATTTTCAAACAGCCATTAAAAATGCAATAGACAAATGCCTCATTACTGTTTGCGAAATTCAAATGAAATTGACTGATTACAGCCTATCTTTGCTGAAAAATCGTATACCACATTGTCCTTTATCGTACTGTACAACATCTCGTGTGCATGACTTTCGTTCTCTTATATTTCATATGTACTTCACACATGGAAATAATTCCTCGACAGTGATCTCCTCACTATGCGAAATCCAAATTCAAAGACACCCAAGTAAATATGCATAACACCAATTGACTGTATATTTTGTAGCAGCTATGAATTAGAGGGGTGAAAATCCGATCAGAATATGAATCCAACGTCAATTCGATCGGATTTGGATTTCAAGATCGGATTCCAGTAAAAAACTGTAGCTTCAGATCACATTGACTCACTTATACTAGGTCGGACGCAAAGGGCTTTCCTTCAGATAAAAAACCATCAATTAATTTTAATCTTCTGTTACAGGTTAGACATTTTAGCAACATAACAAAAAAAATGCAAAATGAAGCTAGGAAAGTAAGCATGGAAACTTAACAATCTTACTTTCTCTAATGTTCCACAAGGATTTTGTTGTTTTAGTACCAGTGACATAAATTTTACATAGAGCTTTCTAATTTGATATGAGACGAATATAAAATTACGTCTGTAATTTCACCTTTTAATAATAGTTCAAAAATGTTTATTCAAAAGCTGAATGTTGTATTTTCTTAAATGATTAAAAATTCAGACTAGTAGATTGATGGGCATTCTCGCTTTGGATCGGATTAAGTGCCCAGGGCTTCAGAAGAGATCGGATTCGCCCCTTTTACCCATATTTGGATCAAAAGTTATAAAGCCAAACCCACGTACACCTCGATAATAAGCATCAAAGCCTTTCGTATCTTAATTCAGCGAAAAAGTAAATCAAATACCTTAATATTTCAATCATTTTCCTTGATTCTTCTAACTCTTCTTGTTGCTAAGCCAGGAAAACATTTACGCATAAGATACAGAAATGCCTGCAAAAACACTGGATGTAGCCGTAAAACAAAACTATAACCAATTCAATACAAAATTTAAAGACGACAAAGGCCCATCCACGATCAATAAAAAGTTTCCGGTGTCTTACATCAATAGAAAAGAGCTACAGATTTTCCTTGTAGTCTCCTTCCGGCGGTCTCTAAACAAGACAATAGACATCAACTATACTTGATATGTCTCCTAATCTTCACATGTATCTAAACTTATAAACGTATGCTTATGAAATAGATAATATAAATAATGGCCGGCCACTCGATATCGAGGATACCTCTCTATTCACGTGGCTAGCAACCGTGTCTCTTATATGCCTGCACAGGTACATTTACAATTACTCATCTGAGCATTGTCCGCGGTTTATACTGTACATTACCGTGTACGGAACTAATTTGCAGTTCTTTAACACCAGTGACTAAACCAGTGTGAACAATTAGTTGAACAAGACTGGACACCCATGACCTCAACAACGATGGGGTTTTTTTGCGGTATTGTACTAGCTCAGCCATCCGACGGCTTCTAACAGTTTCGTCGTACCCAATTTCCCTCACATGGCTTGCGTTTACTCGTGGCAAGTGGGTTTCAGGCACTTGCCGCGAGGTGGGTTCGACCCACAACCTCCTGATCAGAGCGCAAGCACTCTAACCACTCGGCCACTCGTCCAGCACTCTAACCACTCGGCCACTCGTCCACATGGAATAGATAGGTATACTTCATAATTAAAGTTTTCAGGAAAAGGTACAAAGATGTAACATCACGCGAAACGCTCGAGCTGATGAAAACTTAAAAAATGCTGCATGCTAACACCTCATCATTTGATGCAATCAGTCATATTAGGAAGATCATCCGACCCACCATCTCATAGATGACAACAATCAAGTCAAGGTTGGGTAGTAGCCATATCGATACACGAGAAAAAGGTAGCCGGATAATGTAAACACACTATCCTTACGGCTTATTACGAGACAGTTAATGTGCCTGTTCTACATATCCACTTATAACATAAAACATAGAGGACTGCGACAGTCACTTTCACGACGACCCCTAACAAACGTGAGGAAGAAAACACTGCTTGTGACGGGTAACTGTCAGCAGCTTTTGCTTTGTCAGCATTGAAAATAAGACATTTTCACTCACATCACCCTTGAAAGCAGAGGATTTGCGAAGAAGCAGGAAGGGGGTAACAGAAGATGGGGGAGTGAGGTGGTGGAGAGAGAGATGGGAGTAATGTAGTAGGGGAGGGCAGAGAAAGAAAGAGGGAGCGCAGGAGAGGGGGGAGAAAAGAAGAGAGAGGGAGAAAGAGGCTGAAAGAGGGGCGAAGAGAAAGACGGAGAGGGCCGGGAAGAGAGGAGGGAAAGGAGGGGGGAAAGAAAAGAAGTGAGATGATGAGGGGTAGAGGAGACGGAGGAGGCAGGGACTGATGGATGCATGGGTGCATGGGTGCACGCATGCATGGCTCAATGGCTGCTATTGGATGGGATGTTAAGTGAGTGGATCCAAATGTACGCATGTAGTTAAGGCTCAGAATGATGCAGTATCGATGGAAGCAGAGTACCGACGAGTGCGCACTTTGACAGATTTACATGGCGATAGATCAAAGGGTGGACGATTTCATGGATGAAAGGTTTTGTCGACAAGTCAGTATATGCGTTAATACGCTCAAGGATGAGTGGATCCATAGATAAATGGATTCACGGAAACTCTGGGTTGATAAATTCATGGTAGTGTTGTTGAGAAAGCAAAATGACTGGCCAACAAAAAAAAACATACGAGCCATTTTGAAAAAAAAAATGCTAAGACCAAAATTCTAAAGTAACAGACGTCAACAGGCAATAAAGTCTTTGGAGATCTAGATATTAAGCTCCTTCACATAGCGATATACAAATGGCGTACTAACTTACCTTATTCAGGACCTCAGTCACTTTAACAAGATTAGCTTCGAGATTCCTATCGTTAACAAAGTGGATAAAAAGGATATTAAAACCATCATAGCTATACCAGTCATGCAAGATAACAATTGTGACTCTTTTAAGTATCAGCCTTAAATGATGCTGATACCTGGCATTTATCACGATACCCTTCAGCATACTAAATTACAAACAGCTTGCTGCTTAAGACAACACTGTATAACAGCGTTTGTTTCTTTATGTAATCGTGACTGATGCAGATCAGCATGGCATAAAGGTAGACGTCAGCCCAGTTTTGACAAAAATACAAACTATTAATATAACTGGAATTGGGCTTGAGTTATACAAACATTCAACTCTCGTGCATTTAAGTACGCCACCAACACAGCCATGTATAACTTACATCAACGCCTGTAAACACATACCGTTTCTCATTGTCTAGTGAGTCCTTCTCTTCCTGGATCTGTAAGAAACTACGAGAAATTCGAGACAACTTAATTAAAAAGCATTTCCACAGTTGATTGATAATCACTGAAGCAAAAGTCTTGTCAAAAACCAATCGCTCCATATGTACCCAGCAAGGGACAACTAAGTTGAAGATTTTTTTTGCCATGATATCTAAAATCTGCTATTCACTTTAGCTTTTTCAGGTGCTCTGCGTGGAATACTGTCCCTGGTTCAGTGCAGGAGTCTAAAATACCTATCCGACTCTACGACTACCTGGTTAACAAATAACGTACCAAACTATCTGATATTAGGACAAGGAATGCTTCAGACCCTTTGAATCAATGCCGCAATTTCACGACTTGGCCATACTCGTAAAAAATCATGATTTTTATCTAGAAAATCAACGTTCGTAAATGTTGGTAAATGTTTGTTATTAGTTACGCCAAAGGCTACTCATATCGAGTAAATTTAAAAGTGAATTGTATCATGGAATATGACATGACACAGTAATCATGTCGTCCTCATTGTTTACCTGTTCATAACAGACACAAACGTCTCTTGTATTGTACACTGTAATTGTACAAATATGCGTAAAGTTCTTTGATCCTATTCCGCTATTTACGGCATGTCTATCTGTTCTTGGTTACTTTTGGCACAGACATTCGCAATATTTACCGTCTCCCGTGCTGCCAAGGAATTAATCGAGTCACGAACGCTAAAACATTTATTTGCATTTAATCGCAACTGTGGAACTGATCATTTCAAAGAGCGTTGGATTTACAAAATGTAAAGTTTGATACTGATAACAGGAAAATACTACATTTACTACACAAGATAAAATTCAGACTAGTAATCACTCTTCCCGGAGTAAAAGGTTTGCTGTTATCGAGTTCCAGGTCCATTATGCCACAGTTGCAGGTCCAATATACCACCGATCTGTTACCAATTATTAAACCACTCAGGCATAGAGACGGAAACCAGACAGTGGCACGACTTGCATGTCGACGTGCAAGCTCTTGAGAATCACAAAAGGTCAGTATGAAGATGGTTAATTTGAGTTGCAGACAACGAGTTGAGTTGTTAACTGACTTTGATTCCTCATATAAGGAATAAGGCACGTGGTCATATCACGATGAACAGTGGCCAAGTTTCGTGCGACAATCAGTGACCAGCAGACGTAGAGCAGTATGGCCTAGGTTCCTACTTTGGGTATTTTCTGACGTTTCTAGGTCGTGGAGAAAACCCAGAGGACAAATCACGAAAAGTAGATAGTCTTCTTTGAGTTGTAGGGAGTTCAATTTGTTTGCAGCCAAACAATATGATTTCTTGCCTTTTTTAACACCAAGTGTGGTTGACTAGGCAATTTCCGAAAAGGACAATTATTGAAACCCACCTACAGTCACCGGTTAAAATCTTCACTTCACATCATCCCAATTTGGGAGAATCCGTGGATCCAAAATCATACACGTTTGTTTCAGTCAATTCACTTACATGCGTGAACGTAGTACAAACGGGTACAAATGGGTATATTTTTAAGGATGTAGGGGTAGAATTATGGGTAGAATCAAAGCTGACATCCGTAGGTAAAAGTAGACAGAAGTCACCTGAGCAGTAAGTAAAAACGATAAGTCAAGGGCGGCAACATAGAGTTGGTAGACAGGACCACCCTTACAAAGATTTAAAGTCCTTGTAAGTATAGAAAGACAGATATTCCCTTTTTGAACAGCAAAACGCATTACAATTCAATGAGCGCTTAGTTCGAGTACACTTTCACAAATGAAGTCATGCACCCTAGGCTTATCACGGTCAAGTACAATCTTCAGAACGGTAGTATACTTCGTGGGTAACCGCAGAAAATTGTAGTGGCATACCCTAACTACAGGGGAGGCTTTAACATCTAGAGATTGTTCGCCACTTTGACAGCAAAAAGGTAGCGCAAAACGCTTCGCTAAGCATACACCAGTTAGACGAGTTGCTGTTTCCCGCGGCTAAAACATTATGGGTTGCAAAATGGCGAATCCACTATTGTCTTCTTAAATAGCCTAAAAATTACCCTCTTAAATCCAGCCTTGACACCGCTGAGAGACCCACGAAATGACGGGTAAAAAAGATATCAGGAAAAGTCTCAGAAGAGGAATGATGGCACTTCTACAGGTAACAACATCTACAATTGCACTGGGAGCTACTGCGAAAGGGGTGGCAACACCAACAACTGAACTCGCAGCCTCCTGCAGAAGACATACTAGAATCTACAACTGCTGTGGTAGCCCAATGCAGAAGAGGAAGCAGCATCTACAGCTGCACTGGCAGCCTACTTCAGAAGAGGAAGCAGCATCTATAACTGCACTGGCAGCCTACTGCAGAAGAGGAAGCAGCATCTACAACTGCACTTGCAACCTACCGCAGAAGAGGAAGCAACATCTACAACTGCACTGGCAACCTACTTCAGAAGAGGAAGCAGCATCTACAACTGCACTGGCAGCCTACTGCAGAAGAGGAAGCAGCACCTACAACAACACTGGCAGCCTACCGCAAAAGAGGAAGCAGCATCTACAACTGCACTGGCAGCCTACTGCAGAAGAGGAAGCAGCATCTACAATTGAACTGGTAGCCTACTTTAAAAGAGCTAAGTGTTGTACAACCAAACCACAACTATGGCACAGCACAAAATGAGTTGACATCCTACAGGTACTTGGGAACTAGCGACCAACAAGGACGAAGCCACTGTTCTACACCAGTCACAAATTTTGACTACTTCTAATGTAGTAGGTTTCGACGAGGACACAACACTAGCATGATGACGAACACAAAATTCAAAAATAACAACATTACCTCTCTTGTTTCTTCTTGTGTTTCTCTTTCAACTACAAATTGTAAACAAGTTCATAATAATAATAATAATAATAATAATAATAATAATAATAATAATAACGGTGTTGAGTCTTGGGTTAAAAATAAAATAAAAAAGGTGCCCTTTTCAATAGAAAAGAAAACAACTTTAGTGGGGCATTTCATCCACGAATACCTTGCCAGACATCTACTTCAAACGCTACCTAATAAATTTCGTCAGTGCCAATTGGTGCAGGGCAGTTTTCCGGACATGGAGTTTTCCTCGTGAGTAAACGGCACATATGCTACATTGACTAATGTATTCGGTAGCTTCTCAAATTTTTTAGAAACTAGCAATAATTTCATCTAGCTGCCCTACAACCTTTTATTTTTTAAAGTACATTTTGGGTTGATGATGAAAAATGAGAGGAGTTTGCAATTTTCCCTTTGCAAGTTAGGCAACCTCCTTAAAATTAAAACGAACACAGACGGCAATAGGATTTTACAAACCAAATGATACCATGATCGCGTACATTTCAGGCTTATGCTGAGTCCTGGTTTTTAAAAAATTGATCAAAATATCATAGCTTTTCACGCTCTCAATCCCAACTGCACCAATAAACCTAACAGTTATTTCGCTGAGTATTTCGCTTTGCACCAGCTTAAAAACCACAACATTTCATTGACAATGTTCTATCCAATCAATGCAGATTACCAAAAACATTAGCCAACGAATATCCTTCCGCTCAAAATAGCTTTTGTTTGTGATCAACCCGACAAAATGCAGCAGCAACGTGTGCGCACGGGACAACAGGGCCCCTCTATATGGGGCAATGAAATTGATAAAAAAAACAATAACTGATAATCAATTACACAGCATTACAAACCTTATCTCGTTCCTCTTTTAACGAAGTTGTTTCTTTTTGAAAGCTTTCCTAAGCGAAAAAAGACAGTGCGTAGCAATAAAGTGAAGCTTAATTTATACAAATACAAAAAATTATGTAGATATCTTTGGAAAGCCATAGGAGTGATAATAAATCGCAATAATTATAATAAATAATAATAATACATACAAACATACATACATACATACATACATACATACATACACACACACATACAACATACATACATACATACATACACACGTACGTACATACGTACATACATACATTACATACATTACATACATTCATTCATACATACATTCATACATGCATACGTACGTACATACATACATACATACACACATACATACATACATACATACACACGTACGTACGTACGTACATACATTACATACATTCATACATACAGACATTCATACATACATACGTACGCACGTATATACATACATACATACAAACAAAACATACATACATACATACATACATACATACATACATACATACATACATACATACATACATACATAAATACATACATACGCATAGACATGTTTGTCAAGTGTGGAGCGTTACTACAAACGTTGAATGCATTAATGTGTCCGCTAGGATAGCCCAAAAATATCTGGCGCAAGCCGAAGCACGTAAAATTGAGTTAATAAATTTAATCAATAAATTAGTTAAATTTAATTTAAGTTGATATCCAAGCCGGTTTGTCTGCAACTTAAGTTGTGATCACAATGTTGCAATGCAATGAATGAGTTGGTCATCACTGCCAATCGGATACCTCAAAGGAGGTGACCCCACTCTCTCGGTCTGTCGCGACTTAGGGAGCGAAACAGAATATGCCGTGGGAGTAGCCCCCTGAAGAATCCACATGATTGGTGGTGGTATCTAGAAATGGAGCGACTGATCCTGCCAGCTCACATAAATATCTACTGAGTATATTTCTTCTTCTTTCTCATCTACCCACCGTTTGTTTTTGGCTTGTGATAAATAGCATTAACATGTCCTTCACCAAACGTTTTGTGTAGTAAATAGGACATTGGTTTGAGTGTAAGCCTTTGACGTAAAAGAATGGAAATACAGAACAGTGTATTTTGAATAACATGCAAATTAAAAATACTATTGGAGAGTACTGGTTGATACATTATATACCTACAGGGGTGGGCTTAAGTATCTGCACTTGCAAGGGATACACGAAAGACTCAAGAAATACAATAAAACACGAAATACAAACACAAACCCTTTCTTCTGTCAACTGATCAAGCAGAAGTCGTTTTTCGGCAACTTCAGTTTCCAGTTTCATTTTTAGTTCTGATAAAAAATTAAGAGAAGGCAATATAGCATTATTCACATACTTAGAAAGAATGAAATCCAAACTGATAATGCATCACAGTTTTGTGAAATAAATAATAACAATATCTGTATATATATACATTTAACAATATATTACCAATTCCAATATATATTTTCTTTGCTGTGTTTTTTCTCAATTAGGTTATATATATTGTTATTATTGTCGATGATTTATCATTTTCATTATAACTGGCGATATATCAACACTAAAGCACAAAACATTTATTGTATACAATACCTGCTGTATCCGCCGAACTTGCTTCAGATGGGGAACCCTAAAATAAGGACACAATCCTTTAAAAAACCATACACCATAACTATACTAACAATAACTAAGTGCTAAACCAAGAATATAACTAAACAATGAATCAAATTAAAAAACGATAAAACAAATCAAAATGTCCATGAGGCGAACTCATGGTCATGTATTGTCTTGAACTGAGTTGTAATACTAACACTGAGCTGCTTTTTCCCATACCTTTACAATTTGCGACGCATGCGCATGTTTTCGGAACACTGTCGCATATATTTCAGGTGAATTTCAAGTTTTATACCACTCAAACATTTTTCCCAGAAATAGTGGCAAGTTGCAATACGTGACACGACAAAGCTTCCTCCCTCCCGACCTGCTTCCCTACTTGCCTTGAAGGTCAAAGCCCAAGTTTCCATATACCCACTTCAATCATTATATTCTACACTAAGCAAAATTTTTAAACATTTGAAAAGCAAGGAAAAAATAGGAAAGGAAAGGGAGAAAAAGAAAGGAAGGAAAAAGGGAGAAAGGGAAAGAAAGAACGAACGAAAAAGAAAAGAAAGAAAGAAAGAAAGAAAGAAAGAAAGAAAGAAAGAAAGAAAGAAAGAAAGAAAGAAAGAAAGAAAGAAAGGAAGGAAGGAAGGAAGGAAGGAAGGAAGAAAGAAAACAGAAGGAAAGAAGGATAGAAGAAAAGGAGGGAGGGCAGCAAGTGGAGAAGAAGAATGGAAAGATTAATAGGAGCGAATGTGAGGAATGATAGATACAATGAACTAGATGTGCTAGGGAAAATGAGACAGAGAGCATACGAAAGAAAGGGGAAATAGGAGGAGGGAGATGAGGACAAATAAAAATAAAAATAAGGCAATCAAAGGCAGCAAGAAAGATGCCAGGAACAAGGGAGGGACGTAACGACAGAACCATCGCCTGTGCTCGTTTTCAGGCTTCAATAACCACGCATTGCTAACGCGAGCACTCATAGTGTCGTCTACGAGCACTCGGTTGTAGTGATGACAACCTTTCAGTCAAAAACTAGCAGGAGCTTCCTTAACTATTATCTTCAGGCTGACATCATGCTGTGACGATACCGTGAGCAAAAAAACCAATCGGAACCAGAAAATAACAACGCATACAAGTCATTACCAATAAGAAAGGGAGTAAATATGAAAAGTGGAGCTGGTGTACACGCTACTACGTTATGAACAAAGCTCTATTAGGCGTCGCTCTTGTGACAAACGTCCGTTCAGAATTCAATGTTACAATTAAATTGATGGTAATTTTACCGTCAAATCTCAAACTTGTGTTAAACACGACTCACGTTTATGACGTGCTGTTAGATTATCTAACACAAGAGGAACGTAGCTTTAGACGACGAATTTGTCGTCTTTATGGCGAGTCAAAAAACTCAGCAGATTTAGGTCTTGATCCTTACTTTACCAATGTTTAACTTAGAAGTGCATGTGCATTATGTTTGGGCTCCAAAATCAAAAGCACCTCCTGAATGTAGTTGAAATGCAACGAAAAATACGCAGTATCAACTGGAGACGCTCTTTGTCGAGTTTGTGCTAGATTTTAGATAATCTAATTTAGCTCGACTGACAAGGGACGTTTAAACTGAATCTTAGCCCCACCAAAGATGGAGAGCTCCCGACAGGTTATAAAAAAGCATCTTTCTTTCTCACGTTTTCTTAAAACAGGGAATAAGAAGTAATCATAAACCATTTCTTTCTGCAAACTCGACTAAACCGATTCCCATCAAGCAATATAAGCAACTGATAAAAATAGCTATTGACACACCCCTACCTCTAATGATTGTAGATGAGTAATACATGTATCAAAATAAGAATCCATCACACGCTTTATGGTCTGCATG
>JANTCA010055960.1:0-38973 GCA_024741275.1 Chironex yamaguchii
TCAGACCTGCAAGCGTAATTTAACAAACGAATATCAAGCATTTACAGAGCCAGCTGTAGAAGCACACTGTGCTATCAAGGTCGTCTTGTTGTCATCTGGTAGTAGATCATTTATATGAGACAAGAATTAGAAGGTTTATACATTGCTGTCTCCCTAACTTTAGCAGCGTTTTTGAATATATAAAGTATGTCTTGAAAAGACAATATAGTCTTCAGTATCGGATGGCTGTCGGAAAAGTAACGTCATGTTATAAAACCCAAGTTGAAACCAAGTATGCTGGTGTTTAGGGTGTCCTCAATCGTCGGCTTTGTCATCACAATGTCCCGAAAGATCCTTCCCACATCCTCATCCCTTGAAACGTACCTCCAGGTAACAAGAAACTTCTACATGCTGGCCCTTTTTATTAAAAGATAAAAAATGTCATTTTTGAAATTAAGAATTATTAATTTTTTAGATTGTGAAATACTAATTCACGAATACAGTAAAAACTAGAATCCTTCTCCCGCAATAACACTCATAAAATTATCTACTCTAATAGCACTTATCCTAAAGATTATGACAAATCATAGTCCGATCGTGTGGTCAGTGCCTTAAAATCTTTCAGCAAATAAATACAATCAAAATAAAAGTACAGGAAAATCAGTAACGATAAGATTTTAGTAATGCAATTGTTTAGTCTGGATGTGACTCCAAGTTGAAAGTTAAACATTCTCGATCATTAAAGACGTAGGCATGATTAAAAACAACCAGGTTTTAAAAAGGCCAAAAATTTTTCTTCTTGAGTAGGTCGGGGGTGATTTATTTAATCCGTTTGCAAAGGATTTATTCAGGGGTACTGGCTATGAGTAACGGAGATATTCCCAAAGACTTCAAAGGCATATTAGATCAATCATAACACCAGATCATCTTTTAAGAAACCTGTTGCCTCAAACTCAAGAAGGATAGTCTTATAGTCCTTTATTACCAATGATAGTCAAGTTTCAGGCCGACGCACGTCTTTTTTAAGCTTGATACTTTGCAGAGTCTGTAACACGAGCATCTAGCCTAGTTAATTTGAAGTAATGGTACGAAAATATGAAGAAGAGTAGCCTTGGAGGTTATGGAGAAGTTGCTTTCAGCTGTAACTGCTTTTCTAGAATACGTATCCAGCTCCTATGGCCTAGTTGAATTCACGCTTGAAAATCCTCTTGGAACAAAAAAAAATCCGCAAAACATAGTTTATTGTTAAAATCACTGAACGTCAAGCCTGTTGGAAATCAAATTACCAATGTGATGGAGGTATAAAGGACATTTCAAGGTAACCACTACTTATTGCAGTTGGCAGCTAAGAGAGTAAATTTTTTATGTTCCGGTTCGTATGCAGTTACCTTAAGTAAGAGTAACCGATCTAAACGAATCGGAACACGTATATGCAGAACTTGTCAATTTTTATTTATATGTGCAGAAATTGATGTAAAGCTAGGGTTTTTGTCATAAAATGACATGATTGCAGCAAATATTCAACCTTGGTAGGGTATCCAGGAAATAAACTGCTTATCGATAGCACCACTATTACTTGGTATAGCCATGGAGCGTAATGAATCATTAGTGAAATGTGATTTGTTTATTCATCACACATATTGTCCTTTGTACAGGTAGACAAGGGTCAGTTCGAGAAAATTATGTCACTCATTGACACTGGCAAAACAGAGGGAGCAAAGGTGGAATGCGGTGGAAGTCGGCATGGTGAACGAGGCTACTTCATTGAACCAACTATATTCTCCAACGTCGAAGATCATATGACAGTGGCTAAAGAAGAGGTCAGGTTTTCAAACTCTTATGTTCTAGATACTCGTTATGGCCATCATATTTAAAAAAATGGGACTTTAAACGGAATCATTTTCTGAAATGTTCAGTTGTAGGACACGTTTCTGAGAGCTTTTGTTGGCATGACGCATTCCAAATATCATAAAATAGTGTTGCATGTCTTGCGTTCACCACGTGTATTTGATAATTCAAAATAAAGTTTAAGGATGGGTTGAGAGGATTCGTTCATGCTGAAAACAGCATGATCCACGGCTCACCACGTGAAGGTTCCTCTCGTTGAGTCGCACATTAATTGTATTTTTATTTGCTTCTTTCCTAATAAAATAAAGGAAGAATATAATAGTGAATAGCGTCACAGAAGAGCCCTCTAGACACGGGCTCCCATCTCTCCTAGCTTCTTCCACATGTACGAATCATCCACAACAGCTTCGAGGTTTGATCACGTTCGTGCATGCGAACAAACTCGAGTCCAGGGTAAAATATGAAAACGCTGGTCACGTAATGGTCAAAGCACCGTCTCAGGACTCTCCCAGTAGAAGCTGAAAAGCAGCTCGCAGTAAAAGCCAAATTCTAAGATGGTGACCGGTCGCGGAAAGACGGCTGATTTTCTTGTAAACTGTTAACAATCTGGAAAAACAAAAATGCTAGGCACACATTTCAGTGAGAATGGATCAAGGAAAAACTTCCAGCCGAACCCCTTCTCGCTCCGAAATACTTGGAGGCGTACCCCTCCAAACCAGGTCTTCTATTAACCAATCTGGCTGTATTACTCGTACCAGGTAAGATAGATAATAGCATTCTTGGGAGATGGACCATCACTAGATATAGGGAGAAGCCTGAGGGTTCGCATGCCAATCTTCTTAGGACGCTCCTGTCCTGCGGTGTCATTGCTCACATGCTAGACACTATTTTGCCTTTTTTTATGTGATCTTAAGATAATGGTTTTCTAGATGGGCGATAATTTTGTAGCAACTCTAATGCTTGAGTTCCCCTAAGAATTCGTCCTAGGCCCCACTTTCTTCTTGTCATCGACGCCTCGCCTTCTTATTTCCTTTGTCATTTTTCGCTTTGATCGATTCTACCTCGCTCACGTAAATCTGAGGGCCTGTTAATCTGAGTAATCTCAATACGGAAGCTATTCTTGATCTCTGCAAGTCCACTGTCTGCTCCTGCTTCGAGTTCATACATCTAGGGAAGGGCTTAAGACAACTGTTTTAATCTGCTGGTTGTATCCTATTTTTAATATGTAATGCTATTGGCCAAGATCTCTCTTACAAATTGGATTCTCTCTTTCATCTTCTTGACGATACTTCCTTGTCTCTTTTTCTACAATTATTTCCACATCCTTTATTCGGAGGACCTCTCTTGTCTAGTCCCATCTTAAAGAACCTTCCAACCATTTACTAGACTTACATTCAGCCCTCACTAGTATATCGTCAAACTTAAAAATTATTGTAAATCGCTGACAGCAACAGCTTACTAACTGGCACTTTTCGACTCACGAATTCGCTTTTACGATCTTATTTTCCTCTTCAGTATGTCCAATCCATTTAGTCTAATGTTGGCTCTATTTTGACTTCAAGTTTACTACCGTTATTCCACTTAAGCAGCTCATACCTTGAAGTAGTCTTTTGTGCTTGCAATGAGCTAATGTTATAAAAACAGGACTTCAACCTTGTCCGAAAGGAGCTGTTTGATGTTACATGAAAACGTCACCCAGATAAATACAAAAGCGAGGAGTCTGAGTCAAGAATAATAAATTTAATCTCTACAAGGCATTGCTAGTCATTTCTGTTTTAGAAAATAGGAGTATATAAAAATACAGTCATTCCACAAGCAAGCCCTCGTCATTTGTAGTGTGTTGTAACATCGTGCAACACTGTGGTAATGTAGCTATATTAAAAGTCTGATTCTATCTCCTCCAGATCTTTGGTCCTGTCCAGCAGATTCTTCGATTTAAAGATGTGGATGATCTTATCGAAAGAGCTAATGCAACCATTTATGGACTGGCGGCTGGGGTATTAACTCCTGATATTCAAACTGGAATGAAAGTATCGCATTCACTTAAGGCAGGGACTGTTTGGTAAGTGAGATAGGAAGCAGTGCTTTTTATTCATTTGGCATTCCAGTTTTGCTTTCAACTGTCTGCGCTTTGTACAAATACAATTTTCAACTATCTTGACATTTTGTTCGTAGTGAAGTAAAAATAGTAATTGAAAATATGAATTTATAAATTGACTCCTTTCAATCTAAACGTAATCCAAAGTAAATTTCGCATACAGCAGCATATTACAGTTCTCACCTACGCTTATTTTTCTAAAGTTTTCTAGTTTATACCCGAGGTCTGACTAAATTAGCACTTTTTACGACAGCCCTAATTTAACGCCGGGTTCACCCTAAAAGAATATTTCGACTACCGCCTATTACCCCATTTTACGCCATGCAAAAAGAAAGTGACGGGAAAAGTGTCATTCACACCTTTCTGTGCATTTTGTCATTTTCTCAACATTACAATAACTGAAATGACTTAATTACAACTACTGAAATTTTTATCAACACTGCTGTCACTATCAGATTGAATTTTGTTATCTTATTAGCACTATCTGGTGATGTCCATGTGACTCTCCTTGACTTTTTGTGGTTACATTTGATGTTAGTTACAACCATATTGTCAAGTGTTGCAAGTTCCAGAAGGTGGAATCCTCGTTCATTTTTGCTACCTAAACCAAACTTACCAACGGTTCCTCGCCATTGGTCATATGCATCGGATCCGATTTTTGCATTATTGTCACTCAACAGTATTTTAATGCCTTTCTTCGGTATTTTACCTAGTAATTTCCCGACTTGATGATAAAATTCCTCTACTTCTTCCTCAGTCTGAAGTGGGAGAATAAATCAGGACAATAGTGATGTTTCTTGGTGATGCAGATAACCTCATTGGTAATAGATTCACACTTTAGTACTGTCCCTATGGTATCTTTGTGCACAATATAGGCTACACCTTTCTCGTATTTTTGTTCCTCTACTGAATAGAATATTTTATGGCCACTACTAGTCAGACTTCCAATTGATTATTGCCAGCGCATTTCAACAAGTCCGATGATGTTCCGTTTGTACCTCTTTAGCTCTTCTTCTGCTTTTCCCACAGGACTTAGAGTTCAAATGTTTCAACAGGCATCTAACCCTGGTGGGGCCTGTCTCCTCTCCAGGGTATGGGTACCGTTTCGCTCATACAGGAGCTACTCTGCCTTTGACAGGTATTGTTTTTAGTCCTGCTGGCTGCCCATACACACTCCTCACAGGACAGGGCCAGTAAGGTTCATCCTATCAAGTCGGGTAGCCGGTTTAGTCGCTGACCACCCAACCATGATACAGGTCGTACTGGTTTACGTTATTAGTAGCAGGTAAAAAAACCCTGACCTGACTTATTTGAATTCTAGTGTCATCTTTTTTTGTTGTTTTCTGAGAAAAGTTCTTATTCGTCCTGCAATTACTTGTTTTGGCGAGCAGAGAGAATCAAAATAGGATTCTGCGTCTCGTGGAATATTTTTTATTCTTAAATTCTAACAAAAACGGTTCCTGCCACCAGCCGCCACTTTTCATAGGTATTGCTTGTTCTTAACACAACCTTTTATTCCAAAAAAATTCCAAAATTTTGCTTCGTTTTTACGCCAATCCTTTTGTCGTCGCGTCATAAAAATTTACACCATTAAGGTACGACGTAAAAAGACCCGATAAGGTCATTATACTGTCATAGCACATCTGTGACAATGCTAAATTAGATGAAATTAGGATTCATTCGAGGCTCTTCTGGTCAATTATTTCAATTACTCCATTATTTTGTTGTTGACTTACATGTTGTAAACAACCTTCACACATTTCGATGGAACAACAGTGACCATTTTCCACATAGACTACTAAGGCTTGCGGCTAAATTCTGCTCCTTTGAAGTGCAAACTCTGGTTCATTTCTAATGGTAACAGTGAAACATAAGCTCAGCACTGAGGGAAAAAGTGATATGCCTATAGTATCCTGTCCATTATCTAAGGTATGCTCCCTAGAACATATCCAAATAGGCGTTGCCAGAAATAGAAGAGAATCTAACGTACGGGAAGAATTCATTAGCAAGATAAGATATTGTTTGTCTATGAAAATTTTGTTATATATTCAAAAGCAATCTGGCAATCCTTAGCAAATTTGATAACGATACGAAAGCCACGATCTTTATGGATGTAATGGCATGGAAAAGCAGGTGGATATTGGTGGCCGGAGTTTACGAGATGTTTTATTTATTTCTGGAAATGATATGACCTAGGGGAAAGATTTTTAATAATTTTCGTGGCTGTTTTAAGCTTTTGGGATTACTCTAATTTACCTAATGGTGTTTTGCAACATGTTTTTGACCAACAGTATGTACGGTAATTTTCATTGTTTGATATTCAAAACAAGTAATAGGATTTTGTATTGCAAAGCACGTAATTGAAAAAGTGAACTGAGAAACGTTTAAGTGCTTCAGGTTATAGCAAATTATTTGTTTTGTCTAACACAAATTTGATTAGCCGTTGAGCACTTCCATTACATCATGGACGAATATTTTTAAGCGTCTTGGTTTTTGCTGGATATTGGCAATACACTTACCAAATGAAGTTCTCGTTTTAAGGTTCTTAAGTTACTGATATAACTTTAAATCAACTGATGTGGGACTAATGAATGTCAGGACGAGTTCTCCAGGGATGCGCTGATGAAGTGAAAAAACACAGTTCGAATTAAGGACCAAAAAAATAAGAGTATTCTTATATTTTATGTGTAAGAATATATAAGAATTTCAAATTATATAGCAGTGAAACCAACTGACGCTAATGTTCCTATAACGATTACTTGGTAATACGCTGTCGTGTCTTCTATGCTCTGATTTAATGCGACGTTCGACAATGGATAACTAGGACTTGCCATATCACGAAACAAAAACGCAAAAGAACTTTAGTAAATGGAGTAATCGTGACATCGTAAATTCCATATGTCTAAGAAATTAGAGAACGATTGAAGACTAAAATTCAGCCATGAAAGAATGCTAGTGACATATAAAATTTGGCCTTCATGACAGAAATTGGTTCGATAATTCATCGGCTTTTTATACTAATTGGTCTCATTTTGAGTTTTACGGGAATCAAGCGTAATGCAAGCTCTTTTTGTAAACCGACAACGGGGGAAGTTGCTTTTTTGGAGCTCTTTGGAGGTGGAGAGTTTACTGTTACGAAGTTTTGATACAAACCGGTAAAATATTACGCTTGTTAACAAAGGCTGTCAACAACCTCTTGTCTGCCTTATGGGATTGAGATGGGCATCAAGGTATATAGAGGGATGGTATACACGTTCTTCTATGCTAAATGCTGCTGCTTCGAATCCCATTACTGATCATGTGAGTTTACCAATAGGGTGTTTCTCCAAAGGGACAGTTAGATAATTAGACCTTTGATTAATTTTTTCCAAAAAACTTTGCAACGAAATTAGCTTTGCTGAAAATGTTCTCTTGTAAACCAAATCTATAGAATATTCTGGATTCAACGATGCATTAGTCCACAGAAAAAGTTGCCATCAATGGCAGTCACTACTCTGCACAATTCAGTTTAATTATTCTGTAACATTACGTCGTTTTCTTTAAGGCGTCCTTGATTTTACTTCGGCAAATAATTACCTGTTCTTTATATAATGGCCATTTGATCTATTCTTTTCAGTAATTATCATAATAATAAACTGTAAAGTAGTTTTCCTCTCAAATGTTGCTAGGTCCTTTTAACAACATTTGAGATAACAGGTGAAAACTACAAACTTACTGATTTTCTACCTAGGGTGCCATTTTATCGGCGCCATCTTTTCCGCCTCGTTTCCGTGCTGGCGACAGCTACTAATTTTTTCAAAGCATCTGGAGGAAGCTCACATATTAAATGCAAACTGATCTGAACAGATCCTTTGCGTCCTTTGTCGACTATTCAGAGTATTTCCCAGACATGAGACCTCAAAGACTATCGGAAGAAGGTCTATCTCCTTTCGTAAGTTATTTTCTAAACTTTACGGTCTCTAGACAATGTCAATGGAGACACAACTGCATCGAAAACTTAGTTGGTTTTCATTCGTGATCTTCATTTCTTTTTTGATGTGTTAAACAAACGCAGATATGTAGCAACTTGTCTCTAACTCGCTTTTGTACATCATTCTCGCTTAATTGTACAGTAGATGTTTTCACAGGGCTGTCAACCCGTCTTAGACTCAAATCATATAAAATCGAGTTTCAATTCAGATAAACTTGCATTTCATCTGGTAACTTGCTGCCAACCCTCCGCCAGCGGTTATACTAGTTATATGTAGTGTTTTTAAAGGTAGATTGTCACCTCTTTCACTGGACAAATTGTGGAACAGACCTCATTTTGGAGAGGTCTCCACGTGCGCATTAAAGTTTACTGAAACTTCTGCATTTGAAAGTTAACGTCCTAAGAAGAACATCTTTTACGTGGGAACTATCACCAAGAATTCAAACACAGAAGATTTTGATAAATTGTCACCTGAAAATTATTTTTTCGTTTAAGTTTACTTTTGTCTCAGGAAATCTCGGTATACGTCGTACATAAACAGAAATGCACTTTTGAAAATACAATTAAATCGAGCGGATTACTAGCTCTGTTTTCACGACCATCAATTGTGGCAAGACGAGGATAAAGGATGAATGTAAGAAATGTTTTCTGAGCAATAAGTATTTTCTCATATGTTACAGATTATAAATGACAAGTCCCAACTTCATGTTCTCATTGGAGTGAAATAATGTTCGAGCATGAATTTTAATTCCAGTGTTTTATCATGGATCAAGCTCTGACAAGCGTTTCAATGAAGGAACAAAACTTTACGATTAAAAATTCGCAACTGTTTGGCCTCATTTTAACTCAGGTGCCACGATTACAACCATTATCTTATGACATAGCTGCACTAGCTTTTGTGAGTTTTTAAAATTCGTGAGAAGCTTTCTTTGTAAAAGCTGAGTATTTTTCTCTCTTAATACCTTAGGGTCAATTGCTATCATGTCCTTTGCCCTCAAACACCTTTTGGTGGATACAAAATGTCGGGCTTTGGAAGAGAACTGTAAGTTCATTGATGTCTTGCAAGTTTCAGTCAATACTTCATGTTCTTGTGCTCTGTGATGTAGAATATGTCTAGTTTTGCTGATCTCTATAATCTAATACCTTTCATTATCTACCCTCGTATTGTAGAAGTGTTTGCCAGCATATTAAACAATTTTTAACTTGACTAACATAGTTACATTCATAATTCAGTGAATAAAAACTGCACAAAGCTTCACACATGAAGGTTCTCCTTATGGAAACATTTCATTGTCTGGCATTCAGAACTAGAACGCAGAGTGGTGAGATATTAATAACAGACAAGGTTTGGTAATGCAAGTTAAAATATCACAAATGTTTAGTAAGAAGTTCAAGTACAGTATTTGTTGGGTTTTACAACAGGACTTCTTCAACTTCATATTGTTTCAACTTAGTTATCAAGTGAAACTTCCAATTCACAGCATTGTTTTGTTGCTTTCATCATTTTTGCTTTGCAGCCAGCTTTTAGCTACTTGATCTTAAGAGGACATAGACTGGTCATTGATCATTCCAATTCCTACCTTCATTTAGTTTCACCTTGTTCACATTACTCCGTTTCCAAATAACAACGCAAGAGTTCCTTTCGGCTTTTACTTTGCATTCATGTTACGGAAACGGTGAAAATTGAAAACTCAACGTAAAAGTGGAACAAATTAAAACGGATCGTTTTGAAGATGCTAGCTTTCATTGTGAATAGTAAATACGAAATCTGTGAAGTTAAGTCAGTGTGTTTAAGTACAGTATTTGTTAGGTCTACTAACAAGATACTAATTTTCACTTTGAATTGACTTAGCTCTTACTTTGTATTCTTTTCAAAGTAAGAAGTTAATTGTTTTTGTTAAATATGCATTATATTATTATTTGTCTTACAATGACACTTATATCTCTTGTCCTGTTGCTACTTGGCAGTAAAAGTTTCAAGTCCTAATGAGCAGTCTCTTTTGCTTTTCAAGTGGTACTTGCGTAGTGCCGTTAATATAGTAAGAAGGATCGCTCGGGTTAGAGACCCATTGATTTAGCTAGTTAACTAGTTTTTCCACTTGTCGTTCTTTTAAATTATTCCTACATTCTTCTCGGATGGATAATGAACAATAAATCGGATATTTTCATTGCAGAGGAGAGTACGGATTACAACAATATTCAGAAGTAAAGACGGTAAGAAAATTTGGTCTTCTGTCATCAACTACATCATCTTGCATCTACTTTTCATCTTTTGTTAAGCTTCTCTTGTAGAATGCACGTGTTAAATGGGTAGCTGCATTTTCTAACTTTTTTCGAAAATAGCAAACAAAGATCGTTAAAATTTTCTTTCGATCAATGTTTTACATTGACATCTTAACTGGCCTTGCACTATGTGTGCTGTTGTGTTTTATTCATTCTTCTCCGTTATCCACATTAACTCAATTGTTCCTTTTTTTTCAGGTCACCATAAGTGCACCTCAGAGGAACTCGTAACTACATATTCTTCTTAATAATCCCTCATACAATTAAGAACATCCACTACTTGTGGAAGAGACTTTGCTTCTTCATAGCTATATACCTAATCATACTTGGTATTAACAGCGTTCTGTACTTTACTATATCGGTTAAAACTATCAAAAAGCTATCTTGATGCTAGAGTACATTAAATTTTGTAAATGAGTTTCATATAGTAACTAATCTAGTTATTAATCCATGAGCATTATGTTACTTCTGTGAATGTAGATGTGTAACAACAAAGTTAGGTTTAGGTTTTTTAATTATGTAGACGAAAGAAAATAAGCAAAATACTTATGTTTGCCTCCGACGTGTTTTGCTGACACCCACGACGACAATCCGAGTAACAAAAAAGTATATGTATGGCAAAAAATAGCAAAGCAACAAAATGGAATCTAAGTAAAAGATGACAGACAGCCTTTATCGTTGAACAGATAGGTGATAGGCCCCTCCTTCCCTCAAAATGGCTGTAACAACCCTTTGGTTCTCTCGCAATCAAGACAAATTTCTGCGTATGAGTGCGTTGCAGACAAAGGTAAAATGAAAACACGTTTTTCGTCTGGTTTTTTTTATCTTGAGAATTACTGCCTTATGCGTATTGATTGAATAAATAAAAATATTTCCGTCTATCAAAAGGTTTACGTAATAGTATAAATTAAAATTAAAAAAAGACCAGCTTGTTTTTATTTTGTTATCGCATATATTCTAATAACCCATTTTCAGTTATCGGCTTTTTAAGTGCAACATTTCTTTATTGCAAAATAAACTACATTACCAAATGCCAGCTATTTAGAAGGCTAAATTACGACACTTTGTGCGAAAACGTAATGAATTTTTGTGCAATTGTTTATGCTAAGGATTGCACTTTAAGGTGAAACTTTCAATCCTCTGCTGATTTATGTAGGTTTTAACTTGCACGAGTTTTGTTTTGCAACCAAAAATTCAGATACATGGCCAGACTTTTGTGGGCAGATATCCGTAATTGATCCATCCCTTGTTTACGTCAGTTCGTTCTGGGCCCTGTTCACATTACTCCGTTTCGAAATGACAACGCAGTAGTTACTTTCGGTGTTACCTTTGCTCTGACATTGGGTCGTTATGAATACGGAGTAATTTGCGAACGCGTCCCAAGTGGAACAAATTAAAACAGTCATTTTGATAACACTACCTATTCTAGGTGGGTACTGAAAACGGAGGAAAACGAATGTGGAGCATTGCGAACGGACTTGTCAAAACATAGTTATGTAAGCTTTACTTGTAAATCATCCTCATTCTGACGTTTTTTCCGCTGACGTGCAGGATCCATTGCTTTGCATAGTCGGCTGCCACTTCGTACAGACCAGTGCGCCCTCTGTTGTTGCGTTCGTCTGCCAACGGGTTGTCCTCGTCCTAAACCTAAACCAAAAGGCAGTGATACTATTTTCCCAGTTAGATTTTCCTCGCTAGACAGGGGAGCGTAATCCATTCGCCGATAGGTAATTCGTGTTATAGCTCAAGAAGGGTAAATTCTCTGGTGATTTCTTTTAGAGTTGACTCACCTTAAGACTTTGGGTGAAAACTTTAGACCTCAAGGCAGTGGTAGGAACGTTTAAGTTTGCCGAACACCCTGCCTTTGCAAGCGACCCTGTCAGTGAATACAGTACACACCACCAGAAGATGGGGCCTGACTTGTCTAGAAGAAGCTATATGCGTTCGATACCTTATGCATATGCTTGATATGTTTTGCAGTAGTTATATGGCAGACAGGATAACTTAAACACACAGTTCTTTATAGTCCGTTAGGTTGCGTAATTGTGGCCCCCAGAATGTCAATCAGATAGTGTGGTACAGTTCAAATGTCAAGCTTGTGCGGTTTCGGGCGCAACACATCTCGTAACTTGCTGCACCACTTTGGTGGCCCTCGCTTTATGGGTTAGAGAAATCATGAACGCTAAAAGACACTATTTGCTTGAAAGAAGTAGAAATCGTGATAAATATCCTTGTTTATCAGAGCAGAAAGCTAATACACTTTCTTTGAATAATATTTATCTCCCATGCTGTATTACAGTTGGAAAGCATATTAACGAAACGTAATGGTCAGCATTAAGCGTGATTTTTGAAAGTCACGTACTGTGTTACAGAAGACATTCCTTAACCTCGGTGACATTAGCCACAGCTATAATGATCGTTAATTTACAATTTGCATAGTCATTATCAAAAAGATGGAAAATTTCTTATGCTTTGCTATCAGTGTTTGAAATGAAGTGAGTTTTAGTGCAATTTAAAGTCATAAAGCAGGTTGTCATACTGTTATAATCCACAAGACACACATTTTCGATATTTGATAATCTATGCAAGAGGATGTTCTGTGCGGTACCACAAACAACAGCAGAATATGAGAAAAAATAAAGCAATAGTCATCTGCATTGATTTTAGTTTGACTCTTGTCAGAGTGATGAACCACAAGATTGAACTTGTAGCGTGAGGAAAGATCGAAAACTGAGAGATGAAATAGAGCAAAATATCATTATATCATCAAGGATTCTAGTATTTATTGAAGGAATTTTTTATTTTATAAACAGAGAAAAAAGCAAATCACTATGTTTTTTGTTTCTTGTCCTGACCAATTTCTCCTGTAATGTACCTTGGAGAACATTTTACACAAGAATTCAATTGAAATGACCCAGCATTTGTCCTAGCCAGATTTAATATGATTCATTTGGCCTGTAGTCATTTTTTTATTTATGAACTAAGAGACCTAGTAAAAAATAACGTGTCAAGATTAAGTCCCAGAGTAATGCAATCAACAGTTCCAATCTGAAGTTCTAGGAAAGGAGCCATTTTATAGAGGTTATTAATAGATTTATTTAAACTTTGTATGGATGCTAGCTGTAAGAATGGCTGGTTGCTCGCTATAAATGTTTTGAGTTTAGGTTGTCATGAAGCAATGGAAGAGGATATATTTATGAGGGAACCAATTTCTCGGCGATGAGACGGAGATCAAATTTAGACACCACGTTAAGAACAACTTTACACTAAAGATTCTATTTGGATTCGAAATAGTAAAGTTTGCCTTAAATAAAGTAAGGTCTTCGGTTTTAATATGTGACAAGTATTTAATGTAGAGCCGACTAGAGCACTAACATAACGGATAATCAAAGATGTAAATATGCTGCGTGCCCAGCGTATAGAACCACCAACTTTCATCGCTATAGATTTAGCAATTAGTTCAATATAGGTTTTCTCAGAAAGGTCCTTTATGAAGGTAATGCCAATTAGAGGAAGATATGTTTTTAAGTCCATCACTTCTATTCGTTATAAAAGCAAACATTAACGTTTTTAAAGTGATGGTTGTAAGTTCTGTTCTGCCTATATTAAAGGTAACATGCCAATTTTGTCCTAATTCAACAGCAGAACAAAAAGTGAATTCTCCAGGTTAGCTGCTACCAAAAACTGACCATCAAGAACAACTCCGACTTTGCTGTCAGATGAAAAAGGAGAGATGATCTCAAATATCCGACCAGTTATAAGTGAGCAAACCAAAACTATAATACTATACCTTGCTGAAAGCATTAGCAATCTCACATGCAACTGCGCCATGTTTACCACATATATTTAAAACCTGCTAAATTCGTTCAAAGATAACAGTAAGAAGATCACCTATTGATCTGCTTTAACCAAATTTACACCGATTGTTAAATTAGGGTCAAATACCTCAACAGGGAGTCCCAGGTTAAATTTCAAAAGCTGTACCATGTCAGAAAGGAGACTAATTGGTCTATAATTTCAGAGGTTTGATTTTTCACCAGAGTTTGTGAAAGCAAAGATGACTTGAAAAATTGGGAACTTCCAAGATGCTGTAAAGCATGCAGTGGTGGCCTGGCTGGGGGCCATGTTCCCTTCAGAAGATATTTGAAGGGGCGCCAAAGTTTAAAAGGGACGACAAAAACTAGAAGGATTTCGATACTATACTATCTGTTAGCACAATATTCCAGGATAAGGCTGCCAAAGATGCCATTTTCTTACAAGATCGTTTTCATTATGAATAAACAGTCGATAATCAGTTGAAAGAATATATTCAGGCTAATCTAGACAATCTGCAGAGGTTATCCTAACAAAACTGTTATTGTTAATTTCACAATGGGCAAATACTTGTGAAACGACTTTTGTTTGGAAGCATGACAAATTTCATGTTGTATTGAATAAAGTGTCCAGTGGAATTAGGAAGCGTTTTTAGAAGAGCCAACCCTCGTTAGAAGCTTTTTCATTCTTTGCCTCAAGTAGCTTTCCTCACCTCCTGCAAAAGTAAATGACATCTCGTGATCCTCAGAGGGATGGACTGTTACAGGAAAGCTATTTAACTTTTTCAAGACATTCAAGAAGTTTGGTCTGGTCTTCCACGACGAAGATGGCACCGATATTGATGATGATATGATAATAGTGATGATGATGACGATGATGATGATGATGTATTGTGCATAAATAAGAGTGGCAAGGGTCATGGCTGCTGATAAAAAGATGACAGTTTGAGTTGCAGTTGAAACGGTGGGTGAGAAACAAAAAAAAGGCCATCTTCCTTTACTGATGCTATCATCTGTCACCCAGACTTCAAGTTTTGGGATGCATACCCTTTGCTATGTCAAGTAAGAGGATCAAAATGAAGATCAAGGATAATCCAAGAAAGATTAGAATCCCTACTCGAAATGACTATCAAAAAAATTTTGCTGCTTCTAGATGTAGAACGTATTATTGCATTGTTCTCAAAAACGTCAAAGGAACTTTCAAAGGGTCGTTTTTGTTGAAGTCTGTCACATTCAACAGTTTCTTGCAACTGCTTTTAGTAACCCTAAAAAGACAATATCAATAAACACAGAAGACAAGTCAATAATGATAAAGATGTTATTGGCTATTTTCCTAAAAGATATTACTTTCAAAATGTTTGAATTGTGCCATGTTCCATAAAATTAAGGAATCAATTATACTAATTTTTGGGCACCTTAAATTTGTTAAAGACAGAGAAAAGACAAGCTTGTCAGTAAGAACAGCTGGATTTCAACTTAAGTCCTATAGTATTACATATTGTTGTTTGCTGTCCTGTTTATTTGTGCATAAGACGTAAATGCACTTTGACATTGATAACCCTATTATTAATGGCATGTTGCACTGGAGATGCAGACTTGGCCTTAAAGATATCATTAGTCTGATTTATAGAACATATCTCTCTCTTATCGTGGAAACTAATGTAAAATGATAAGTCAATTTCTTTCTATTTTCTTTTTAATGTCTTGTTCAGCAAATTGTGCGCATGTGGGGATCGAGTTTTCTATCTCTAACATTGTTTAAGCCGCAAGGAAATTTCCAGGCTGTCAATCTCCTCATAAGCTTGATAACTGTCTTTCTTATGAAGAGGGCCATTTCCCTTCCGGAGATCAATCTTTCCATTCAGAGGCAAAACGTTTTAGACTGGGATTCCGATGCTGGCAAAATGTTACCAATTTTGATTGGAAAGTCATGAAGGGTATAACCCGAAACATTCAAAGTGTGGCAAGGAGTTCAATTTGATCTGTAAACGAATGAAGGACCTAAAGACTATTAATAAGAGGGTGGACTTTGAGATTTCCTTTTAAATCTGATGTTGTTAATGATAAGCCAGAAGTCACGAGAGACGTTTAGCTGAGCAGATACACAATTGTGAAAACGCTGTTTGTGAAAAGGATTTTGCATAGACGATTATAGATTTATAATAATTAAAAACAAAAGTAAAAAAATGATCTATGTGTCTTATTACATGCATTTAAACTAGCAATAGTACTAAGTACCCCACCTGTGGCCAAAAAGTGACATTAATCAATGCCTTACTTCTGATATTCGCAAATTTACACTGTCTTATTTGTCATTTATTAGTCTCTGGAGGTGTAATTTTTAATATTTTGTAAACAAAGATAGCAATTTTATTTAAACTAAACAATATTAATGCAAAACCACTACAACAATATGGAGGAAAGTAATGTTTTTAATTTTCAATAATAGGCGGTGCATGGGTCATGCAAATATCAGAAAATAAAAGCCAAGGATTGGTTAATGCCACTTTTCGGCCGTAACTGGGGCACTTGGTACTATTGCTAATTATAACAGTGAGACCTCATTACCTGGGGCACGACGCTAAAAGGAACACTTTTTATGACAACGGATGGAATCACTTACTACAAAACCTCTTCAAGCGGACATCTTATAACTACAACAAAAACTCTTTATAGCAGACAGCTTACAACGGACACCTTGTCATAGCAAACAGAGCATTACGAAGTTTTCCACTCACAAGTACCTTTGAACAGCGAACATTTCATGATATTATTGTTATTACTTAACTAGTAAAAGTATCAAAATGATTACAGATTTACAATAATTAATAACAAAAGTAAAAAATTATCTAGGTTTCTTATTACAGTGATGAAAATAAGGAAAGTTTTTTATGGACCTTTGTCTGTAATTGCAATAATAAAAAGTGTGGGTTCATTATGTCTGTCCAGATGGAATGAAGGCATCAGTACCTGCCTTGATGCAAAAGACGATGTAACGATTTTTCAAGATGTCTGACTATGAGCTGTCACAAATGGGATCATTAAACTGTTCTATACACCGCATTTTTGGCTGAAAATGTTGTGTGAAAAGCAGACTTCTGCAGTTTTGTTGTTTAGAAAATTATGTGCATACTCAGAACTACCTAGCACTGCAAGATATTCTTAAAGTGTCAGAGCTAGACGTCAAGGAGTGATACAGGAGGTAAGATGATTGGTCATGTCTATTAGGAATACGAGTTAAAAATCAATAGTTTGAGTAAGTGAAAACGGTGGACATTGTTACTAGAGACCATTGGTACTATTTGGTAACTTAAACTAGTTGAGATATAGGCGTATTTGAGTATAAAAAGAGCCGCATCCATGAGCTACACACAATAAAAAGCAGAACAGTCTTAAGAGATTGAAAGATTTTCACTTGCAAACATATATAGACCATCCATGTATCAAACAAAATTTATAGATACAGAGGCAGATAGCCAGGAACCAAAAAGGACTGGATGGTCCTCAGTACATCTTCCAGGAATTTCATGATTTTGCTACAGTACGGGGTTTTCCTGCATACTACAAGTAGCTCAGAGTACCCTCAAAACAATGACCTTACGGAACATGGAGTTCAAACTGCTAAACGTCTTATGAATACGGCAAAGCAGGAAGGCAGCAATGCTTATCTTTTCATTACTCCCCAAGACAACACCCTTGGCTCTCCAGAAGTACCAGTACAGCAGCCAATTCCAGAAGCTCCAGCTTTTAAGAACATACCATAATCACTTTGACACAGATAACGGACAGACAAGACTTTAATTTACTTAATGATTGAGCTACATTGCACCTGAAAGGAAAAGTGTTAGTGTGTGGTGTCCTAATCGATAAATAAACACCTTACGCCTTACAGATAAGCATGGTAGTACTACGCTAGGTAATTGGCAGAATCTGTCTGCTAAGAGAAATTTGATCTAGATACCGCCAACAAGAAGGCTGCCCACTTAGGCTGGCTATGATCCTTGCTCACGAGGTTTTTGTTAGCGAAGTTAAGAAAGCATGTTTAGGTTATTGAATCCAAAATTGAGGTAGTTGCTTCAGGTGAATCCTTATCCTAAATGCTAATTCAGGGTAAGGATTCACTTGAAGCATCGTTGACTACGGGGTTGCCCCAGTCCCTCCAGAACTCGTTTACCGCAGTTTTAAGACATGTGCAGGATATACTAGATATACGTTGTACTTGGTTGAGAGAATTTTATAACATGTTTATCGCAGTTTTTACAAACAGTTTTTATGCTGTTAAATCCAACATTTGATTCGATTTATTAATTTATCTAAGGATTAAAAGCAATATTGATTTTGAAGACCAAACAACCTGTTAACCGTAATCGTTAAAATCCTCTTCCGATATCATCTTATGTAGGGATTACAACTGTAGACTAGTAGCAAATGCAGAGAGGAAAATTATTGGTGAATTCTTTATCTTAGCTCCTAGGAATTGTTTTATGGTAAACTTCTTCAATTTACTTTCATCAACTGTATTGCGTTTTATTCGAATGTTTGCTAGCATCTTTGTCCATAGACCATCCATATTCCCCCGTCGGAGATGCCAATCTTTTAGTCTGATTGCCCCAGTTGGCAAGAACTAAATGCTTCCTAAATCTTACATGTTATAGCCAAGCCTACGTTAGTGAATACCAGCAAACAGTCAAGACCCGTTATCTCGACGTCGCAGGGGACCATAGAATTATGTCGAGATAACAAGGGGGATAATATGACGAAGGATTCCCTGCCTCCTGCGTGCCATCTCCATCTCCTAAGTTGCACGATCTTGTCCTGATACGCACGTGGCACAGCGAGTATTAAATAAAATGAATTTTAGCTCAGCAAGTCTTCCCATAGAGCGATAACACGAAGTCAATTTATTAACACTTTTTCCACTTGCCGCCTTTTTGTACCAGCGAAAGATAATTTTTTTTGTTAGGTTTACGCTCGGCGAAAAAATGTTCAAGGAGAGTTAACTCTTTGACATTGAGGCTGGTCTGTTGTCAAGAGATTTCCAGAACTATGCTTCTGGGATGCCTTTTTCCTTGTTTAAACGGCTTATCATACTTAAGATTTTAGATGCCATGCTGACTGTTGCTTCTGGTTATTTAAATTATATCAAAAGTGTTTTGATAATTAGGGATGTACTACAACACAACATCCCGCCTCCGTCATCGCCTATGTCTGACAACAGCTGGGTTATATGTAAGTTGGTCACTCCAAAACAACTGAACAACATGACTCTTCTACACGCAGTAACCATGTATCACTGTTTATACAATTACTAACTCTCTAAGACACTCCACTTTAAAGCACCTGTGGTGTATCTGATGAGGAAAAAATTTAAGGAGTTTTCACCACAATAAGCATTTAAGGACATAAGTTTGTTAAATGATGATAGAGCGATAAATATTTTGAGTTTTGTGACATTTCTTGACCACAAAATTATCACTAATTAATGAGCAATGACCACAGTCACTGAAAAAATTGTACAGCTTTCTAAATTTTGAGGAAGTTATTTTCACTAACTTCAGTTAGAGTTCGTATTTTCTGTTCATGTCCTTGTTTGTCAAATTGAAGTTCGCGCTTTCTTGTCACGTTGACACGGTTAGACACATATTAGATGTTCTTTGAGTCAAAATGTAAAAGCTGACTTGTCACTTTTTTGACAAACAAATCTAAACGTAATGTACAGTTAACTAGAAATTTGCATTTAACTTGAAAATCTTTCGTTTGTTCTGTTGAAATTTTGAATGTTTTTGAAATCATACGGCGACAAGAGTTTGCTACAAATGTTCTGGTTATGATTACGGAAGGGAGGTTCAGTATTTTTGTTAACAAGAATTGCTTGGTTCAAGCTATATTTCTTACTGACTCGTTCCAGGGTACATTAACTGTAGGACCAATGATAGGCCAATAAACACAATGGCTGCTTGCATAATAACGATATGGATTTGTTTGTACACTGAGAAACTAACATGGGAAGAGATGAAGCATACAATAGATGTTAAAAACTGTTGAATATTGTGTTGTTATGTTAATTTTCAAAGAAATTAGTAGTGATCAGAAAGTGATGAATTTGTTATTCTTCCTGGTTTTCCTTCGTGATGAAGTAACAAAAATGACGTAAAAGGAGTTGCCTGCTGCAATTTATATTTCCAAGTACATAACACAATCAACATTCATAGTGTAAACATAGTATAAGTAAGTTACTTTTACACTGCCAGTTAACCATTTTCGAAGTTGAATTGGGTATGGAGTTAGAGGGAAGGAGTTTAAAGACAGCATTCTGTCAAGGTAAGAACAATTTTATTCCACTACCAGCACTATGTTGTTAAATCTTAAGGAGTCCATATGTAGAGACATTAAAAACACTCTATAATCGGCAAAAAAGAAACCTAGAATACATTGATTGTGATGACTTATGACTGAATTGGTACACAAGTGTATCCCTCATCAGAAGGAAGACATTTGTTCTTACAGAATTACCGAGTACGTTGATCAGAAAATGTACTTCAAAGGTATTGTAACAGCATACTTTTCAAAGATACTGTATTGCACAAATAGAAACCGAAGTTCTATAGAGGAAAGCAAGTTGTGTACTGCATTCTTAAATGAAAGCGACAGGTGTTAGTTTTTAAAACCACCATCAAGGTGTAAAACAAATTTAAAACTAGTGATTCTTTGAGCAGCATAAAACCATACACTGAAATGAAATACTCAGCGTAAATGTGATGGACTCGTTTCACAAAATTGTTTACAAAGTAATAATGTCAGAAAAGATTAATAAAAGTTGTCCTCAAATAGACACTGTATTTTAGAACTCGAAGGTTCTGTTCTAGAAATTGTGTTACTTAGTATAGTCTAATTGTTTTCATCCCTGAGCAAAGTCATGTCAGAATACGTTTATTCATCGTCTGCTGACTAAGCATTTTCCGTGTTACCAAAAATCAGCAGAAAGAACGAACCGCAATGTCAGCCTAACAGTATTCTTACTGCACAACAATATAACAACGAGTTTTCACAAACGATGTGACCATCAGATTGGCAACTGACCAAGATTAAGATGTTTTAATGAGCGATTCTCAGGAGATACGACCTACGTGCACGAAAATTTGGTTTTCTGCTGACTGAGAGCAAAGAAAGACTTTCACTGTACAACGGCGAAGCACAAATTAACAGGAGACATGAGAAATATGACGAAGTTTAGGTCATATTTTAAGAAAGAAAGCGTGACTAAATCGGATTGAAATTGTCTTTGTATATTGTTACATTTCCCGCTTATTACTGTTCTGGATTACTGTATTCCCTTTAGGTGTTCCGTCTCTTGTCCTATTATCTAAACACATGTTCTACCTTTGTATTATTGTAATATACTACTAGTATTGAATCTGTAATGTATTATCAGAGAAGGAAAAATTCTTTCCTTCATCACACAGATATCCGCTCAGTGATAAATCAACGAATTGCTTGACAATACTTGGCACAGAAGGTTTTTAAATGCCAAAGCCACAAGTTGTAACTATACTGCAATATATAATGTAAAGAAAGATATCTGTATGCCATCTGCGAACCAATAACTGCACACGTGGCATTGCTCCGAGTTACATAATTTTATTATCAGCCTGCTTCATATCATTTTATTGGATATTTGGCATCGTTCATAATATTGTTATGTGTCACATTCTTGTACGACTTTGTCATACTGCTACATGGTTATATCTGTGTACAGAGATCAAGGCAGCCAAAACACAAGCTATTGACCACAAGGAAGGGAATTTACAATAAAATTATCGAATTTAAAGGTTAATTGTCTCACCATATACATGGTCAACAACAGTAATAAATAATGGATACTAATAAGTAATTTATTGTTGACCGTCTCTGACTTCCAAAACGGTGTCTCGATCTCTAATTGCAAGATAAACCTTGAGTTATTTGGTAAGTGATAATGCGATTGCTTATTATTATGGAATGTTTTCTCTTGTAATCACAAGACAGCAACACAGGATGTAAAATGTTTAAACGATGCTTAACGATACCAATATTTACTTGCAGTACGTCTACATCGCCTTTACTCCAAAAAGGGTCCAAAATATGTAATGGCCTGTTCTTGTATTTTAAGGAGATTCCGACCTTTATAAAACAGCTTTACAGTTAGTTTTGTTTACCTCCCGGCCAAATTATGCTCTTCATTAGCAAAATATTTGCGAAAAAAAGTACATTCGCCAGCATCATCATGTCTCTTTAAGTTGAATTGAAACTAAATAATGTTTCAGTTCATGGATTCCTCGTACCAGGCGTTCCGACAGTTGAGTCTCTGGAAGCATTTCTGGAGATAACATCGCTGATGCATCATGATTAATCTAACAACTTGCATCCTTGAAGTCAGTCATGTCTATATCATTTAAATATTACATCAATAATCAACCTTACCATTCTTCTTGCTCATTCAGTCTTTTGTAGATTTTCTCTTTGTCTTCTCTCGCCCAATCGTTTCGTTTCTTTCTCGTTGGTCCATTTTCGATCCTACCTTACACTATAAATTCCGCTATGTTGTTTATTACTTTATTCTGACATATTTATGTGATCATTATCAATAAAAATACTTTAAAGATGTTCATTTCATAAACCTTTATTACTTTGTACTTTATAATGATTCGAATAAATCGAATTCTGATGTTTTGGTTTAAGTTTTGGCTTGATTTGTTGTCGAATACTGTCCAATTGTATCGTTGCCTGTGTAGGTACTTGTAAGCAAAAGCAACAAGTAGTGTTGAATGTAGAGTGTTTTAATTCAATATGTCCTCAAGAGGAAATAGGCTAGTATACTAAACTAAGTCTGAGTGAGATACCAAAGAAATAGCCCTTTTCCTGCCACGTTGCGAAAGAGTCTAAACTCTTGTACACAAGAAACACTAGGAGGACTGGGCACCACTATTATTTCAAGTGTTTCTGGGTAAAACCATAATCAGGAGTTTTTCAGATATCCAGGATATTGTCTCTTGCATATTCGTTCTCGATATTTCACTTAATCATTGGATATATACTACAAGCGCCATCATGAAAAGTTCCAAGGACTGATACTGCCAACACTATACTTGTCTTTAAAGTTGTTATGGACAGAAAAGTAACAGCAAAAGTTATTTACGACGACGTTAGTATTTTATTTCAGATCACAAAATCAAACTATATATTTCAATTATTAGTAGTTATCGAATAACGTTGACAGAATATATGTGTAATAAATCATGTCTTTAAAGAGAGCGTTGTAACGTTAGGTTACAAAAGATTTTGCTCAAAGCCTTGACTACACAGTGTTTTAATAAGGGCAAGTTTCATTAATAAGACAAGAAGGAGAGAGGATAAACCACTAAGGTCAAAAGTCATCTTCAAATTCACCATCGAATATGATCAACTGGAAACTGCCTTCAAAGAAAAACTAAGCCACTGTCAGGGTTCTTCTTTTACTCATGAATGCCTTCGTGTTTCGGTTGCTTTGAAGTTCAAATTTGATGGGTTTATAGTAATTGCTAGGGAGACTATCTGTACTAAATGATTCCTTTTGTGTTGTCGTAGTTAATTATTATTTTACACTTTTATAGCTCTCTTAATTCAAAAAAGTCTCATTTTTAGAAATTTAAGTGATAATTGAAGTGATAAATATTAAAATCAGAACAGATTAATAATGATTTTGGCCTAAAACTCCAACTAAATATAAAAACAGCCAGTGCTTCTTACGGTTCTTAAAATCTTCTCTTGAGCTTACGTCATCAGCTTGTCACAAAGTTCAAGTACAGTGGTCAAAAATTTCTTTTACAAACAGCAGTTTGTGTGCCTTTGAGTTTTATAACTGTCTTTTGTGCGTCGGACATCGTAATCCCGAACAATAAATGGTTAGAACATAAACCTCCAAGCGCTTTGCGTAAATGTGTTTGGGCGCTTCTTTGATGTCGTGTATTTTAGAGTATGATTTAACTGTTTTGGTATCAAATACTTCGGCTTATATCTGGTCGCTGTCCTATGAATAACAAACGTTTAGGCCTTAACTGGCGAAAATAACGTCAAATTATGACTCGCATTTAGTATACTTCATTAGGAATGCTGATCTGCGCTTTGGTAATCATCGATTTCGACTGTCATATTTTTAGATTTATCCACGTTTAGCTTTGTCAGCTTTAAGGTTAATGATAATATTTTTATGGCTTTCTGAGAGTATAACAGGTGTTTATCTTTGCATTTTTGACTCTGAGGCATTATTTGACTACTTTGATCCAGAGACAATCATAACGCTAATATTTGTAAGAGCAAAGTATTCTTTAAGCCTAAATTTGAAGTAAATAGAAAGACAATGAAAAAGAGGACAGTTTATTCTCTACAAAACGTATTTTTTTCTCTCATAAACGAAATAATCGCAAGAACTGACTGAAGAGGAGGTTGGTTTATCAATATTTTGAAGTGAATCAACAGAAGCGTGCATGAATTATATGGACCTATTGAGATAAGATTAGATAAAGTTAGATTAATACTTTAAATAATATTACCATACGCTATGGAGTCATTATTTACTTGCTGAGCCATTTTTCTCTGGCTGACTTTATTTCTAAGACAATTTTTAAAATAAATCCTAGCACTATGAGAATATGTTTGATATCAGCTATTGAGTCACGATAATATGATTTGGCAGTGTTAATGTCATGTATTTTCCAAAATTTCTTGTTTTGCTGTAAACAGTAAAAACACGTGCATAGCATCATTAATGCATTTCTAAAATAATCTTAAAATGAATTTCAGAATTATGAAAATACGTTTTATATCTGCTACTGAGTCACGAAAATATGATTTTTGTAGTGTTGATGTCCTATGTTTTTCAAATGTCTTGTTTTTCTTTGATAAACGAAAACACATGGATAGCACCGAGTTTCAATAGACTTCCGTTTTTGATGGTATGACAATCAAATATTCTTTACAATAAAAATTTTTTGACTTAGATATCATTAGAGAACAACTGATAATTCTTGTAACATTTACTCGGAGTGAGCAGTAATTCATGTAATGCTCAAACTTAACTGTGATGTGCGGATATCGACTTGAAGAAATATAAAATAAAGTCATTAGGCAGGACAATTAATGACATTTGCCAATCCTGATGTTATAGCACTTGTGTAGCAAGGTATTACATCTTTTGCGCTTGATGCTTGGCAACATTATACAGTACTATTTTCAGCCCTGATAAAGTGTTGTTAAATATATAATATAATAGTACAATATAGTGGTTACTTGCCAAATCGATATGGTCAAGGCGCCTTTTGCAATCTCCACTTGCATTTGCTAATTAAAACAATTAATGGTTAGGAATAAGAAGTAAGATACAAACATCTTAAGCTTATATTTTGCACTTAGCCGTTAGGGATGCAAATTTCAGGCTATTAAGTTCCTAGAATTACTTAATTCTGGTAAATGAAAAAATTGTTATCACACTGCTGATTATCTGAAAAGTACATATAGAACGGTGAAAAGAGTAACACCATTTTTATAACAAACTCAATTTTTTTAACATTTCCATACTTTTGCATGTCAAATTCAGAAACTTATACCATTCATCACGACAACAGGATGTGTCCTACTGCAAACTTCTTACCTGTTCATTGGATAGTTTGTAGAACTCGAGAAACTGGAGAAGTCTTTAGAATTCCTGGGGCATGAAACGTGTTATCGACTAACTATGTAAATAAATGATTAATTAAGGATGCGTCCTCCTATAGAATATTTACGATAAAACTTTCCTTTTTATTGTTACGAAAACATCTTTACTTTGTATGGTTTTACCAATAATGTGCTTTGGTATTCCATCTTAAGTCTTCAATTGATGCCGCTCTTTGTTGTCTCCTTTGCCAAAAATCGATAATTAAACTCTTGCAAGTCTTGTACATCCATACTGTCACTCAGAATGCTTACATATTATAGCTTACTTGACTTACGCCTTCTCGCATTTTTTAAAGCAATATGATGACACATTGTGATCACGCAAAATGGTTGTAATGGAGATAAGACGTGTATGCTAATTAATAAATACAGTTAAAATTATAAATAACCCTACTGTGAAATTCTCACATAAATGGAAAAATGACATTTTTCTTAGGTGTCATTTTGTATACCTTGCAATCGGCTAAAACGGACATTGTTTCAGCATTTGCAAATATTTTTCTATCATGAGCAAGCAGCTTCCAAAATCCAATAAAAGCGACAATAACAATGCCTTGATAATTTTGTAAAAAAGTGTCAAAAGTAGATCAACAGATATAATATTATTTATTACAAAATTATCTAAGTTAAACATGTTCATTCCCTTAAACGGCTGTGTAAAAACTGCATTTATAAATAACGTCCTTATTTTGATAAAAAGAATCATTCTAAGAGCTCATTATCATTACTGTTGTAAATTGATTAAAAATCATTTCCTTAACTTGCTAACAATAATTCCGTACATTTAGGATAACAAAAGTAATGTCGAAAAATTATTAAAAGCAACCTTCCTATAGATCCAGTACTAATAATGTTGCACGTTTGTTAAGCATCATCATTTTGTATTTGCATGCAGACGAGTGGTGAATCATATTTGCTTTTTGATCATAGCAAATTTTGTATTACTGTCATCGATCTGTAATTTTGGATCAGTGTCATTCTTGGAAAAATAACTAAAGACAATATTACCAACAGAGGCTGTCAATGATGCCAGCACAAACTTTAGTTTGATGTTGTGGGTTTTCAGAGTAGTCTAGTCTTCGCTCTTGGCAACAACATTGATATGACTTAAATTTTGATTATTTTTAAAGGGTATGGTGCAAATTTTACTACGGAAAAATAACTGCCTCGCTTTTTAGCATACTGAAGAGTCTGTCCTACATTTAGGGCTGAAAAGATTTTGAAGAATCTGAAAGGTCTGATATTGAAACAAATGAATGTATTTTAGGACCACTTCCTTTTTCTGAAAGCATGAAATCAAACCAATTTAAACAGTCTTATTGCGACCCACTCGAGAGCTTAGTTCTTCTAGAAACCAATGAGAAGTGTGCAGGAGAGAGCATATCACTCGGTTTCAGTTCTTTAATCTCGACTGTATTGCTTAAAAATCTGACCTTGGAGGCACATTGTTTGCTTCTATTTAAAAAGAAAGCTTCGACAAAACTAAATTGATGATCAGTGGCTGTCGTTGACAGTGAAATCCAGCGACGAGGATAATTCAGACGGTCGATGACTGTAATATCATTTCTGTTTCCAAGTATTGATCTTTGTAACTTATTTACGAGCGTATTTGTTTCCTTGTGCACTGATGTAATCCTCTTGTCAAAGCACTCTTAACTGCTGAAGAAAGCAGGCTTAAAAAAGCAAGCTTTGATTGCACATTGAAATTACTTCTTAAAGATATCAATAAACAAAACAATCCTTAAGGGAAATGATGAAAGTAGGAAGTAGAACCATAGTGTTTTATTACTTCAAGTTGAGAAGGTTGTACTTCGAAAATTGCTTTTTCATTAAATAAAAGTAATTAGTATAGGTCTTGTTGATGTGATGATACGAAGAACCATAATGAATGCCATCTTAACCAAAGCAGACTATCCTCTATTATAAACAGAGCTCAAAAGCATCGCATGAGGTTACTACAATCAAAGACTTGGGCACACCTCTATTAATTTCGTCTCATTCTCTCAGACACCGCTTCTTTGTTACCCTTAAGCAGTTAGTTACCGTGAACCCAAAAGCATTATCTTAAAAGCCTTAAAACCTGTCTAAAGGGCTCCCGGTTCATCAAAACTACCTAATCAAAACAAAGATTTCATAATATTGACAGGTGTACAGGCAGTTTTTTGCGCATATACATTGAATGATTTTTCCATGTGTAGACTAGTATCAGATCACCTTAAATTGACTGTAATCGACAACAGTGTTAACTTGACTACATGCGTACATGTTTCATTCAGTGTTTTCGTTAATCACATTAGAAAGATATTCTGTTATTGCTAAGTACCGATTAAAGTATGAAAATAAGCCGACTTTATTATGACTTACCTGAAGCCGCAAATGCTAATGTCATTTTATTCTAGATTTTTGATGTTTTAACCATTATCCCACACAGATGACATCATAAGAGTAGAATAATTAACAGTTTTACTCAAAATCTGCTTAACAACAAGTAATCCTTTGATGACGTGTCTAGATGGAGGGGGTCTGGAAACAAATTTATGGGGTGGGCAGTAAACATGCAAAGCCAGCTCCATGGGTCGTCAATTGCATTTTACTTTCATCTCTAGAAATCGGGCAAGCTTATAATTACTGGACATAACTTTCCTAATTTCAAAATAACAGCAATTAAGGTCTGGGTTAACGCTAATCTATTTACTTGCAGCCTATCGAGAGCAAAATCCCCTTAAAAGTTCTAGATTGACCTCGTTAGCGGAGGAAAACGACCCATCCAAGAATTTTCGTTCTAACAGCTCTGTTGTTCCAAGGCACTTTCTTCCTCTCATCCTGCAATATGGAATAATCTCTGGGAAGATAAAAAATTGACAGGTTAATCTTTTCTCTTGCCCAAAATATTACTCTTTTGTCTCTATCATCCTGTTCTTTGAGTAATGCAGGGAAGAAAAGTTCGATCTAAATTTCGAACTCTGGATCATACATTATGGGATTAGTATTTTACTTAACATATCTAAGCGAGTACGATAAAATCGTTACTGTGCTGCCACGCTAGCGTTAGATGTTTTTAGTTTTTTAAATCTTCATATAAAAACTTATTTTCTTGCTTTCCAACTGACTGTAATCTTTGCCAGTGTCTCTAAGAGGATCATCAACCCATCAATCTAAGTCGATCACCATTGAATAGAAACAGATACGAAAAACAAAAGTAGAAAGTCCCGAAACATCACATTTCTGAGAATACAGTGACATCACCATGCGACATTTATTAGGTTCTACACTTTTTACTTGATCATCGGTGTTTTGAACTTGCAAAAAGCAGATTTTTGATAAACAGTTGTAACTAAAATATGAAGATATAACGTTTTGTTGGCAAGTACCTGTTGATTTTGTAGCATGCATCTAATAATTTCGATAGCAGAGTCGGCTATTTTTTAGATTTTTTCTCGCGTTCATGCTGATATCTCAAATTTTCAAAGAAGAATGCCAGCTGTTGCAACAGACATATTTCAAGACTATCACGTCTAATTCTATTTTATAGCGTGCACAAAATAACGTTATTTATCTTAGAAGGCACAGATGTTGTTCAAGAGAATACAATGACGTCACCGCAAGGCTCATATACAGAAGTTTTCATACTAAATTAGTAGACTAAAAACTTTGAAAGTTACGAATTTCGTCTCACAAAGTGAGATTTGGTATTGACGTATCTGCTTTGAGAGTAATTTAGAGCAACGTTACTCTTGTCTTACATTGGTAAAATGTAAAATTGTTAGCTTTATTGCCCCCTTTGAAGAAGAGAACGGTCTACTCGCGAATGTTCAAGCTACTATGCCTTAGTCATGCGACAGAATGACTAATATTTTTGAATATTTAATATTTGCTGGTTCTGATGTGATTTCAATGTCAGTTTAAATGTATCTGTCCTCGCATCACAATAGTAACTG
This sequence comes from Chironex yamaguchii, assembly GCA_024741275.1. Lineage (NCBI taxonomy): Eukaryota > Metazoa > Cnidaria > Cubozoa > Chirodropida > Chirodropidae > Chironex > Chironex yamaguchii. The sequence continues at coordinate 29,659 of JANTCA010055960.1, forward strand.
GATGTTTGACATGATGACATAACTCTAGACACGCGCAGCTTTTAGAATGGAAGCATATATACAAATATCAAAATAAATAACTTAAAATGTAAATAAGTTAGATGTCTTTGTTTTTACCATTAAAGTACTCTTAACATCGCCTTGATATTTGATCAAGGTGCAACCTATCTCTTAGACAAAGTTGAGTCGGCCAAACAAAAAGACCGGCAACAGCTGTTTTCAGCCTCATTCTACTAAAGACAACTGCCGATGAAGCTTAAATAGACCACTTAAGCCATTTATTGAAATGCTCAAGCAAAACCGTGTTAATGCTTAGTCCTGAAATAAAACAGAGATTAAGTGACCTGCATGAAAGAAGTACAATCTTGTTGTTACTAGGCGACTGAAGACAAGAGACACGACGATCCTACCGGCAATTATTTTACATTTAACCGATAGGAAAATTCATTTGAGTCATCAAAGTTTTAGGACAGTACATACCAACACGTATCATCACTAAATACATTATGATACATTGAATACATACTAGTATTAAGTAGTGAAAGATGTTTTCATATTTTGCGTAGTAGTAGTGTAAACTCAATCTATTTCTTTGTGACGTTAAAATACAATTGCAAGTCTCACTTTACAGGTAACTTGGAATTGACTACTTGAATCTTTCACATGGGAAAACAAATTTAAGTAACACAATATTTCTAAAAGTTTTACAATTACTTTGCTGAAAATTTCTTTAGTTCTGGATGAGTCCATTCTTTATTTCTTAAACAAAATACTTAATAAGTAGTTCATATGGCAATGTTCATAATTTTTCTGACGATGTAATTCTTTGCACTATCGTCGCATCCTAAATCCTTCAACATACATATTTTACATTTTATCAAATGTCCCAAGAGTGCTGATTGAAAGGTTGATGAATTTGACTTGTTTACACTGATTTGCGGGCTCTTTAATCAAGTTATCATACTTTTGCTGCTTACGTAGAGAATTATCGTGCAGGTTTGATTCAAAGCCAACAGTCAGTTCCAGGATGTCTAGGCATTCAATGGATAATGTTAAAAGAAGGTCGGGACGTAATCGTGCCCAGTTATGACTGAGGGGCTGAGTTACCCAGAAAGATTAGCATGGATAAGTGTGTTCTTTGCAGATTCTAAAGTAGAAGTAATGAAAGTTAGAATAGAGCCGTGGCGTCATGTAAAGCGCACCTGTCGAAGGTACACTTCGCAACCAAAACTACATAAAGAAGTGACTCACGCATCAAGCAAAGAGAGCAATCAGCTGTAGGTGAAATACTCCATTTAAATAGATTAGATTTTGTTAACAGAGTGTTGTCGATATAGTGAACAGTGAAATTAAATATGTTCTTAGGCATATGACTTTGAGTAGACGTCCAAAGAGAGTTAAGTGTAGATAATGAGTAATTAGATTGATTTAACAAAAAGAAGCCTTGCGAGATAAGGCAGTTTTGAAGTCTGTCCTCACTGCTCTGTACAAAATGCTTTAAGGACATCCTTTGTGTTCTTATGGACATCATACTGAATATTTGAGAAAGATGATGTGGATTTCCATAGCTTTTTATATCCTCGTTTGGAGATGTTCTTAGGGCATTAAAGCACACTATCTGGAACTGGCAATATTTGATAAAATTGAGATAGAGGTTTAAGTCAAATTTTTTCCTACGAAGAAAGATGTTGCTAAGAGTTCTAGAGATTGGTATTTCAAGCCATTTACAAAGGTAATCGGAGACCTTATTATCAAGGTGCTCAGAGACCCAAGTTTTTGAGAGGTCGGAAACCGTTTGATGGCAGGAGATTTTTGCATGCAGTTGGCGATGACAAAGCAATAACTTATTTTTGGGATGCAAGGGAAGAAGATCAGTTTTGGACAAAATATCTTTATCAGTGTTAGTGAGCTCCGATCTCTGAACCTTTTTAGATATTTGGAAGTCAAAATGACGGACCAAGTAACGAAAACATTCGCTCTCTTGCACAGTTGGGATTGGCTTGTTATTGAGAAGAGGCTTTGGCTGAAATTGTACAGATTTTGTTACAATGTTTTCATGCCAAATGTCACACATTTGCTTACTCTAATGATCATTGAGGCAGCAGTAGTACTTATTGTCTTCTCCTATAATTAAGAAAGCATAGACTTTGTCCTTTGCAAACCAACTATATCCATTGCATATTGTTATTACTGAATGCTACCAAATGTCATTATTTTAGTCATTATGGTGCCATTTTGGAAATAGCACTAACACTTGAGGGTAAATTTTGGCTTTGGTCCTATTTGACTCTGAGTGGACCTCCCCTTCAAGTCAAAATACCTCCGGAGGCAAGAGTAAGAAGTTGGAGACCAATTGGAGCCTCTCTGCTACAAATACTGATCGTATGGACATTAAAGCATCAAGAAATATTTTTAGGCTCCTTAGTGCTTCGTGGGACCCTGAGGTATTTTCTGACCGCAGCTTCGCACCCTGGAGCCAAGCAAGAGCATTATTTTGATGTAAAAATATACTGCCTTGTATAAATAACTAAGCAAAATTTGAAGTATCCGTAAGACTCGGATTCGACTCTTCGGTGGTTAATATCATAATTTTACTTTTGTTGCTCTCGTAGTGCCACCTTTTTTACTTCTGTGTTAAACATATCTCCGCTGCTAACGTGTTCACTGAGAAAGTCTGTCATTGGACATCATCATCATCATCTCGAGGCTGCTACTGCAACATCTCTTGCTTGACGAAAAACACCTCCCCACACATTTCGATCTAGCATCCCTGCTTTCAGCTCATCCGCTCTTGTGTAATCCGTCTCTCTCTTCAGTACATCCACATATGTTTGTTTCCGTCCCCTTCTAGGGGCCTTTCCGTGTTTCGGTTCCCATAAGACAAGCTTGGAAGCAGTCAGTTCTGGTTGTCTCACACAGTGACCTGCAGGTCTTAGACGTCTCTCCCGGATCTTGCCTGCTACCTTCCGCTGTGATTGGTATGTCAGTAGGTAAGTAAGCTTCTCATGTTTGGTTTGTTAAGTTGGTTTTTGTGGCGGCCTAAGACACTGTTACTTAACGGAAGTTTACAGAATATTGAAATCTCAATATTTCCTTCTCCTATTTTTATATCTCTCACAAAGAAGAAAGTTCAACTTTTCAATTTCTTCATCTGTTTTCTAAAGAACGTGACTTGTGTATGTGCTATTGCAACAAAACTAGGGAGCTGATATTTCTTTTTGCATTCGGCGCAGATTCAAGTTTATAAGTATATTAATCTTCAAGTTATTTCCACTACGAAATAAAATATTCCTTGAGGATATATACTGTCATTGAGCGTCTCACAAGAGAGCTATTAATGGATTTTCAACAACTTCTTTTTCAAATAGGTTTTATTACAAATTTCCCCAGATATTTCTATTAACATAAGCTATCTCAACATTTCCTTTTCCTATTTTTAAATATTTCACGATGTTAGAAAAACCTTGAACTACACGGATGCTCTATACAGGAGTGTTTTTTACGTAAGAGAATTTTATTCTTAAGGAATTTCAATAGTAAAAGGAAGGAAGTTGGTAGAATACTTAAGGTGGATAGGAAAGAAACGCTCTTTCGTATGCTAAGGGAGCTTACATTAGAGCTTTAACCAAGTAGCTTCCTATACTGCCATTGAATTAATTTCGGCTGCCTTTAACGGGTTACACACTATGCTTGTTTCCCTATGGTAACGATGCGTAAAGCCTTTAACTCACTCTCTTCATACTTCAAGCGTCAACAGCTCTGTTATTGGTCACTGAGATTTGATTTGACGTGATATCGAGGTCGTCGTTTCAAAAAGAGACTCTTTAAGGGGGGACAAAATCATGAAATGCCAAGACAATATGTGAAAGGCAATAGAAGTAGAGAATAACTTTATTTTAAGGCGTCTTGATATCGTTTGGGTGAGCTGATGTTTACTGAGACCACAAAGCTTTCAGAGGAAATGATTTTCTAAGGTCACCCACCTTTAAGACTGGATTCTATTTTTTTAAGCCAAATTCAATTGTTACATAAAAAGGAAACATAAAAAACTAAGGCTACTTCTATTAAAACTTTAGTCAATTAGCAATTAGCGTTTATCTGATTGGTATGCAGATACAATCACGATTATCCGTAATGCGATAATTATCACTTTGCACTTACGGAATAAATTATGGACGCTAAACACACAGTGTTAGTAGCGAGTTAGCCCCCATCTTTAGCATTTACTGTGCTCGCTCGCACAGCTGTGTGGTCCAAAGACTAAGAAAGATCGGAGCCACCCTATATATTAATATTGCTTAGGAAGGAACTTTGTACTGATGAAGTAGAAAAAAGTCTAACAATCGCGTTACTAGAATGTTCTTTAGAATTTGCATAATAACCTAGTATTTGAAAATGTTTTATCTCTCTTCCCCAACAACTTAATTTGAGACTGTTAATCAACCGACTTCAACGTGGACGGTTCGATTTGGCCTTAAAAATGGGGAAAAAATTTATGGCCTTCTCATACGTTTATACTAATCTCATGCATTTTATCGTCCTCATAATTCGTTCTAGAACCAGGAACCAGGATCGGATCCAGGGGATGGGAGGGGGGGTCCAATCAAAGGAAAATTAACGGGGAAGTAAGATCAACGATCTTTTTCAGAATTGGTATTTTTTGGTTAATGCGAATGTGAAAGGTTAACAAACAATAGTACAATTTGCACATGCTTTGATTACGAGTCGTTAATTCTTAGAAGAAACTGTTCTTAATACCTTAAGGCAATTAAGACAATATTCAATATCGCTCCTTACCATACCAGATGCAAGTTAAAGACCAAAAAACTTGTTTTTCGAAACTAATGCGGCAGTAAAAAAGTTTTTCATATTTACAGCAAACAAGGCATAAGGCTCAAGAGTTTAAGGCTTAAAGATAGTTTCTAGGACAGCATGATCTGAACATTGCAAATTGTAAAACTAAATTTTTACTTGGTAGAAAAACTAGAATCAAAGTAAAAATGTAGAGGAAAGCATAACCTGTATCAAACTTTTCACTTTTTTCAACTATCTTCTAAATAACAGTAATTGCGCATGTGCTAATTCAACAAAAACAGGGAGCTGATAATTTTTCTGTAACCAGTGCAGGTTCAAATTTATAAGTTTATATCATTGATAAGTTTCACCATGAAATAACATCCATGAGTAAAGATACTGTCATTAAGTGTTTAAAAATTAATAATTTTCATCAACTTTTTTTTCTTACACTTTTGTCACTTCTTTCCCCAAATATATCTACTAACATAAGCTATTTCGATATTTCTTTTGTATTTTCTAATTAGTGGTTAACTTCAAACAAATCCTTCTTTCTTTGCTTTGTTTTATTTTGCACACTTGCTGATACTGAACAAAATAATATCTGTCGCACTGTCGCACGCATTAATGTCAATTTGGCGTTTTGTTATGTCTTATAAATGGATTATTTATATTGAAGTACAAAAAAGTCGTGACTACACAATATAAGTTGATCAGTAAACCCAAACTGATTCATATTGTTTAAACCTCATTGTAGTTATATGGAAAGAGTGTGAATAATTCACTCTGTTGGCATTCAGTTGTGTTATTGCGCTCAACCGTGTGTTATTTGGAATTGGAACAGCGCAGAAATTTCTAAATAACCTCTTTGGACCGTTATAAATTAAGAGTACGAATTTTCAATGAGCCTTGACCTAAGTTAAAATAGCATAAGTGGTACAAAACTCTCGTAGTGATGGATGTTTGATTTTGAGCTTGGCAATAATGACATGTCCTTTTAAATCATACGTGGTGCAAGTAACGTGTGGGGGATGTATAGGAAAAAACTCGGAGCAAGATAAGCATAGACTTTATTTTAAAATCCCTGTGCCTTTTAACTATTGACAGATGGAGCTGAAGATGTGGATTGAAGAGGTAACAACTACTGACGTGGACTCATAATCTGACCTTAAAGCTCTTACTCTGCTTATATACGTCACTGTGCACTCTTTACTGTGTTTACGTGGGCGCAAATACTTCATTAATGACGCACAGATTTTAGCGGAGGAAATTATGGAGGTGCAAATTTTTTCTTCTATATCAGAAGGAGCAAGTACACAACAAACAGATTGAATACAACTGCCAATATCTAAATAATTTGAGTTATCTACGGGATATCTTTGAGACTTATTACTAAGACCAAGTAGTATTCTTTCTAATGCCAATATCTTTTCATATAACCAAGGCGTTGCAATATAACATTTTGGATATAAGTCAGCAAGGTATAATTGTCCTTGCGCAAGTTGTCGTGTAAGATAACGTATATTTATTGTACTAACAAGTCCTTCCTTTAGTAAACTTTCTGCGAAAGGTATCTTTATAAGCTAAAGCATTATATTCTTTTGCTTTTTTATGTTTACCCTCCTCGTCTACATGTTGCAACTGATAAAAGTGTCCTAAACACATCACCGTTTCCTGCACTTGCTTGTTCCCAACCATATCTTCAATACGTTTTACAGGGACCCGTTTGGCCATACCAGTTCAACATTTTATCGTTGAGGATCTGCTACAGTCAACAGACAGCCTCAGCATCAGCTACTCAAAAAGCTGATTACTTCATCAATGTTTTTACCAATCACTATTAGACCAACAGGTCCTGTTGACTCTTCTCATTTTGTGTTACCACTGTTACAATAATAGGCAACTTTAGACATTGCAACAAAAGATGCATGTAAAAACCTTTCAATGCAAAGGCAATGTCCTTGCAAATACAGCATGTTTATGTCAAATAGAAAAGGTATTTCGTTCCTTACCAAAGTAATTGCAAGTTACCCTCGTATCCTTACTTGAAATCAAACATTATTTGAAGTTATATTGTTTCTGTGTTAGATCGTCAAGCATATCGGATTTTAGCCTGTTACTTCTTCAGTTGATTAGGTATTTGCTCTATCATTAACAGAATTATGTCTTGAACTACAAAATCTGCCCGGTGAGAATGGGTATTGATTATCAATGTAAGTATGTTTCTTTCTAGAGAAAAGAAACAGTCACAAGACGACCTTGTAATTTCTGTACACACCGCGAAGTCGTAGTGACAGATTATCTTGATCTACAATAAAGCTAATACAATAATCCAAACTTGGATTAAAAGCTTTGCAGAGAAGAAGAAATCACTTAACATTTGATCACCAATTTTCCAAGTCTTTGATTTTTCTTACTTACTCCAACAAATGTCTTAAAAGATGGGCAAGACTAGCATATCTTTTAGGCATGTAACTTTCGTGTTAAAAATTTGACATTTTCATCCTACGCTTCGAATAATGTCCAAACCAACCTGTATGATGATGAGCCAGTAGAAACCTTAGTAGCCATAGGTATCTTTTAAAGATGAAACCAGGAACTAGTGTATAGTAATTGTTTCCTCTTGCTTATTTCCCTACAAAGCCGCTTATCACAGACATGTGAAAGCGTCATGCTGATTCTCTAGCAACAAATAAAGTACTTCTTTGACGTCTGGAATCTTTGCAAGGTCATATAAATAAATCTTTTTAGGAAAACTGTTAACTTAGGCTTATTTTTCACTTCCTCTGCTCCAAGAAATTATGTTTCCGAGCGTTGAATGATTGAATTCTTCTTACTATGCAATAATAAATTGTAATCAAAATCACCATCTCAAAGCGGCTGCTCGTGATAAGAATATTTTTCTCGGTTTTTATGGATGTTTTTTGAACTTCTGAAGTCCAAACTTTACAAGTTCAAAAGGAATTAATTTTTAGAAGCTTTATCTGTAAATTGATGAGCATTTCTAGCTCTAAATAAGATCAAAACAGCATTTCTACGAAGTATGATTTGTCTAGTGCAACATGGTAACTGGAGTTTCCTTTCTCAACCACGAGTTTAATTGGCTATTATGAATGCACGATTGCATTACTTTGAAAGTTTTTGCTCTTTGAAAGTGCTGTCATTTACTCATCTTTTTTTGTTTATTGTGGTTGATATCATGTCAAAGCTAGAGCAGGCAAACCAAATACTGTGTAATAGTCACGCAGTCATAATCTGTTATGAGAGGATTGGTGGCTTTATTTATGTTGGTTCGTAGTAGTCTAATGTGATACGAACGAGGAACATTACGCACATTAATAACAATGATAATGAAGAAGGCAATACGTTTAACAAGAAGGAAAGTGCGATATCTCTAGAACAAGACTAAGAAACGAAAAATTGAAATGCTGTAAATAGAAAACAGGACAGAGACACTTTGGTAATGAGAGAAGAATGCAATGCCTAGCCTCCACGACGATGAGAAGAAGCATAAAATGCTTAACACCAAAAGAAGGGAAATGTGATAAGAAGCTGGAGAAGAAAAGACAAGAACGAGCCAGTTTCTGAAAACAAAGAAGAACACGTTAAACTCTAACTAGCCCCAGCTAATCCACCATACTCTCTCTTGCATGTTCCCGGTACCTTACCCTTTGTGTGTACCAGGGATCAACATTTGGAAGCAAGACTGCCCTTGTTACAATTCCGCCTGTAACGTCAAGATTTCAGGTCGAATCAGCCTACCATTACTGGAACTTAACTATTGTCTTTGCTCTGATAAATAGTCCAACAGAAATAATAAGGTCATTTTGACTTGCTTTTTCAGCTGCTTTTTTGGTTTTATCTGCACATTGTTTATTTCCACTTTTCAACGTGGCAGTCAAACACGTTCTCTGGTTGGAGTTTCATCGCCACATTTTCCCTTGACAGAATTGTTGTAGGTTAGCCTTTTCTTTTATTATGCAAAGACGTCTTCCCTAAATACCAAACTGGCTTTGTTTTGGTTAACCGCACACTTTAGTGTGGTTTGTACATTTTGCAAACGATACCTAGGAAATTCAATTGAAATGTGATCAAGCAATCGTCCACGCCAACTTTCACAATAAAATGCCATAAGATCGTCTATTACAAATCTTTGACGAGAATTGTAAAAGTGGCGACATTTGTCCGAAGGAAACAATGCATAAAGAGACCTTCAGCCTTTAAGGTCTCAGTCATGCTACAAAATCATTGATGCCAGAAATTAGGCAAAAATTATTGTTCTTTATTACAAAAATGTAGTTTCTTGACAAAATTGAAATAATACATAGACGCTGGCACACCTCTTAAAACCAATATCGTATTTATATACAAAGGTCAGTTATTGCAATTTAGAGAATTGTTTCGCCATTAGTATTGTTTCTGAACCATTCTTCAATTATCTATTTATCTATCTATCTATCTATCTATCTATCTATCTATCTATCTATCTATCTATCTATCTATCTTTCTATCTATCTATCT
>JANTCA010055961.1:0-17293 GCA_024741275.1 Chironex yamaguchii
TTCAGACGGATCTAGATTCAGTAGATCAGAGTGTTATATTAACAATTACAGTCCTCTATTCAGATAGCCGAGCTATAAGCGTGCGTTTCACGACAAAGAAACAGATGATGCCCTCTATATGTCATATCAGAGGTTTTATCCCATCGTATTTTTGGAATCCATGAGTGATCGGTAAGAAAGAAATCGCATATGTAAGTCATCCAGAATCTAAACATTATGACAATAAATAGAATGCTGTCTGCGGGCAATTATATATGTAGATCATGTCAAATTGATGCGTCTGGCCTTTTCCTAGGTCTTATACTAGTTATTGGTGTTTTTAGTTGTTTCGAAAGTGAGATGAAAGACGTGAGCTCCCAAGCTGCTGAAAAACTACGCATCTTTTTTTCTTTCACTACATGATTCCTCTGGATGCAAGTATCGACTTTTGACTTCTTCAGAGTTAGTGTACCGGGTTGTAGACTGTACTGCCGGAGACGTCAAATGATTGCGTGTGTGCCATCAACAGGAAGCTAGAGATTCGGTGGCATTCGTTGGGGAGTTCTTACGGACGACCTAGACGCTCAGGCGCAAGGCTAGCCGGTATATACATGCATGCTGCTGCATACTGTCGATGTATAAGTATCTTTGACCGATTGAGTAACGGAACTCCTCATCAGTACAAAAAGACTGAGTTGCCGTCGACAAGCTTCAGTTTCGTTTAGTCCGAAATTTTGGGGTTTGGAAACGGTTGATCGTTGTTAAGCTCCTACTGATAAGTATTTTTCTTTAGAGATTCCAGGATTGCTTTTATGCTACACTACGTGACTTTGTCTTTGATTAATTTACTGTTGCTTTCTTGATTGTCCGTGTTTGATTCTGTCTGGGACTTTTGCAGGCCACGGCGGTTGGAGGCCACGACCTTTATGACCGCTACGTTCTGCAGAGATTGGGTTTTACATCAGCACCATTTGATATGATCGAGTCTTACTTGTTACGTGATTGTGGCTTTATTTAAAGCCCTCTAATGTCTGTGTGTCTAGTTGTTAGTAAAGTTACAAAATTGTATGACTCAGTAGATTTTTTGTGCGTTACATTATGTAACTTGGTAAGTTAATTTTGATATAACTTTGCAGAACTTTGTTAATGAAATGAGAAGCTAGTCTTAGGTTTGCATGTTGTATGACAGTGTTATTTTTGTTGCAGTGCCTGGAATAACGTTGTTTGAAACGTGTCACAATGTATCCAACAGTACATTGCATGTGGCATGGAAACCACCAAAAGAATCAAATGGAAAAATTTTAGCCTACAATCTTACATGGCAGTACAATGGAACATTCACTGTAACTAAAAAAGGAGAGTGGCGTCAGTTTAGTGCTAACGAACGAAACGCAAATGTCGAAAATTTGGGTAAATATACATGAGCAGTTAATTGCTCATTTGTTATTGATAGGGGATAGAATGAAAGGGATAATAAGGAAATGGGTCTGAAAATTTTTACTCTTTCTAAGTTGATGCCATTTCGTGATGAACTCCATTGAAACGTTATCGAATTCCCTCGAACAAGCCCGTTTGAGAGTGGTCATTTAAATGTCGACCTTCGAGGTCAGGCGCTCATTTGAGGGATGGGGTTTGTCTGCTGGGGCGTTCATTTAGATTTTCATGTTTTCGAGTGGGATTATTTGGATTTTTAGACAAATGGACAGTATCACTAACTTATCACGAAAGACAAAATAAGCAAACGTACGATAAACCAACAAAAATATGAGAAGAGATAAAGTTCCAAAAAATACAGTTCAGTCACTTTGATTTTCCTGTTGTCAGAATTCGAATTGTCAATCAGATAATATGTTTCATGAGAGTAGTTCCTGTAGTCTTCATGATCGTTAGGCACCCGCGGCCATATGGGGATAGGTTGATCGACGTAAGAGAAGAAGATGGTTGTAAAAGGCGGACTGTTTTTGTTCAAAGATGACGCTTATTAAAACGAGATACAGAATGGAACTTTTGCAAGTTAATGATCAATTGGGAGTACTTCAAGGGACGTAGTGAGAAATTCACCCTTAGGTGGTTTAGAATCAGCCTTCTTTGGTTTATGAGTGATGATTTCCCTTTTGTATCACTACTGCTTGAGCAGGATAAGCGTTACAGTACCATGTCCATGCCTCTAGTAATTACCACCTTGCTGGAAACAAAAAACTATCTTCTCATTTCAATAAGTTGATAAATCATAGTGATGGTTGTAGACAGAAAATGAAAAAGTCGCCATCATTTGAAAGAAAACGATAGGCAAAGGAACAGAATGAATAATTCCAACCTGATCGGAATAAAGATGTATAACACGTTAGTAGTAGTGGGGATGTGCAGGAAGAGCATCTTAAATTTTTATGGGGTAACATGAACTTGTATTACTTAAAGCAGGTGTAACAGTGCTATTTCTTTACCTGCACGAAAAAAATTATGTAGATGAGGGGAGGTGATAAGTGGCGACAGATGCCAAAGGACTCGTCGCAATGCGTCATCCTATGCGAGGGAAAGCTACATGGATCCTCTTGATGTCGACAGAGAGAAAGATGTAGAGGTTGTTGTAACTGCAGGACATTGAGATCTTTGCCCTTAAAAGAATTTTGGAATGCTGTCTCTGAAGATATTAGAATGTATGTCCTCACATCTTTGCAGCATCGACATTACTTTGCTCCTTTCAAATGACTCGTTGAAGGTATAAGATCGATTTACAAATGTCGTGGTGACGAAACTAGTAAGCAGACATATAATAAAGCTGTTATGAAAAAGTGATTAAAACGTGTTTCTGAATGACAGTTATTGTTCCATTTTATTCTAGAAACGTTTAGCTGGTATTGGTTAACTATATCTGCAAGCACAGTGAAAGGATGGGGGGCTATGGGTAGACAGAGGTGCCAGACTGGCGAAAGTTGTAAGTTCTTGATTTTTGATTTGGTCTGCTCATTTCGTTACAGTATTTTTGTGATGTTTACTTTTCATCACGGAGATGGAATTTTTTTATTTATACACTCAAATCTCTGCCTGTTACTGAAGGGAAAAAACATTTTTTGACGCAGCGGACGAGATTATTACTTGAAGGGACAAAAACACGTTATTTTTGCAACTATTCTGTTGCTAAAAGGTCTTTCATCTTCAGTAACAGGAAATTAGTGTGAAGTAGTTTCATGACTTCATTATCTTTATGGTTTGTGAAAGTTTTGTTCCATGGTTGGAAGGGGACTAGGTCTATGGGAATTTTTTATGATTCTTTGAATTCCTTGAATTATTCACGAATTATTTGACTGTCTATTTTTTAATCAGATTTCATAAAAAATACAATGCTTTGTAATGCTCCTAAACCCAGTAATGTTCCTTTGCCGAAAAAACTGAGTACATTATTAAAACAAAGTAGTACTAAAAGTCTGCCGAAAGTCAATTTCACTTCATACACCGTTTATGACACCCAGTTCCGTCCCCCTCCCTCTCCCCCGATAGCAATGTATACAGTGTTTAAAAAAGTTTTAACTACGTCAGATTCAATTCACTTGGTCGATAGCATGTTTAAAACGATTTCTTTTTTATTACAGTGCCGACGATGCCAATGGGCCTCCGAGTTACGTTATCAACATCCAGTACAATTTCAATTGCATGGGACCGACCTGAGAGGGCTAACGGAATCTTACTAGGATATAATGTAAGTGTGAACTAGATACGGTGAGAAACGATAGCCTATGATTTATTGCTTAAACCATTAACCGTGTGTAAAGCATTCCGACTTTGCTTCATGTTAGAGAAATAGCTTCATCTAGCCCATGGAACAAGTTGATACGTTCAACCATCTTCTTACATCAGAATAGAAGCCACACCACATACGTGAAAGGACAAAACAGAGGTTGCTACGTTCTCTGGTTTCCCTATTGCCACATCCGAATCATGGGTGTGCAAAGCAAACGCGTGGCAGCCTTTGAAAACTAAGCATACAGATGAATGTTACGCATCCCATGGACTGACAGAGGGACCAAACTCAGAGTTAGTACACGACCAGTGGAACTGTTTTGAATTGATCAACAACAAAGACAATCACACAAGTTTTCGCTCTAAAATGACTGCTACTAACTCTCTGTTACTGCTCCTGTGATAAGCTTATTCCTGCTAACATAATCAGTGCTTATATACAATTTTAGGGGTATCATTGGTTTGGAAAATATGCCGAAAAACTATCTTACATGATGTCATAAGTGTCCTTATTACATCAGTAATCTATTGGGTAATATTACACGTCACATCAATTACGTAAAGCACCATGCACGCCATCTCTTCTTGCAATGAATTGCCAAGAACATCATGCAATCCCGTGAAAAGCTGAAGATGCCTTAGCTTGGGCATGTGTACAAGGCGAATGGCTTTGTGGCTGATATTGTCTCCGGTGTATGAAAAGATGAAACGTGGAAAAAGGCGAGCTCTTACCCTGGACTGCAATGTCAGGGCTACTGGACAAAGTTTGGCTTCTCTTCGAAGACACTCGCGTAATCTTGCAGCATGGCAGGAACTCGGTGAGGCCACAGTCGTCGGTCCACAGGACACTACCGCAAACCGATGATGAACTAGCAAAGTGACAAGTTATAAATGCCAGGCTTGTTATGCGGAAGCAGAGTTAGAGCATTACAGGCATGGCGTTCAAGTCACATGAGTGATGGCGTCGAAGTATCACAGTCTTGAAATAGCCATAGCTCAAAATGTGTTAGACAGAGTATTATTTGATAGAGAGTCAAAAGGCAGCAAAACTGAATTACTATGATTATTGAACGTGTGGTTTTCGAATTGTAAGTCATCAAATTTAGCTAGAGAAAAATGTTCTAAATTGTGACATGATCTGAATCAATATAACAAGATTTGCAGATTATTTTATTCCAAAAGTATGTTGGAGCACATTATTACCAACGGTATCACTTTTTACTCAGTTACCATAACTGCTTGAAAGGCGTTTAATGTATAAAGTCAGTTTTAACTTGGGCTGTTTGCGCATAAGATAGCAACAAGGATATCGAACAACTGACTTGGCTGGGTTTGTCAGCTGTGTTATAAAGCCGGTCTTTTGTTGACTATGAAGTCTAGCTTGAAAATATTTATCTACTCAGGGATCAACATCTCCCTTGTTTGAATCCGCCAAGAAGAATGCTATAGGGATGTTGTGCCTTTTAAGATGTAGAGAATATGAAAAGGGAGAATGAACCGATAAACTTGCCGAAGCATGTGAAATTGTATATGATACCCTGATGGAAGTGTGTATGCGCTGTTTCTTCAGACAGACGAGCCTTTTGTTGCCGTCAAGGGAGAGTTATTAAAATAGCAAACTTCAAAATCAAGCTTCCAAATTTATTTGTAAACATTAAAGTACTTATTTCGTTTGATTGATCAGATTATCGTGTGTACCTTGAACAGATGTAACCAAGAAAACGTTTCAGTGCAGCGCATATACCACGACAACAAAGAAGTAAGCACTTGTGTGATAAACATATCAACCAATCCATCCATTAACCAGTATTCTTTCTTATTGTCAAGATGCAATAAGCTATAATAAGATATTGACCAATTGGCACTCTTTATTGAGGCTATACTGTGGCACATTTAGTTTTTATTTACCCGTACTCGTCTCGATAAGGGTCAGGCCCAGTATCTCTGTTCAGTACTTTTCACCATTTTCCTTCGATTTTATTTAACCGTCCTTCTGACCTATTTTACATTAAGCATAGCAAAAGCCACATATGGAAGAATCCAAACAAACGGCATATGTGTATTTGAACATGAAACGTTTGGTTACCAGTTTGATGAGTTACCAACCATCACCAAAAATGTTGTAAGAATGTTTCTTACTTAGGCATGTAAGCACGCGTATTCAAGCCAAATACTATGTTTCTCTACAGAAGCTCTGCTTTTCCGGACAGGGCTGCTGCCGCCGACCAAAATCAATGACCTTTGAGATTTCACTGAATGAAGGACTAGTTATCATAGCATGATCTGCTTATCAATAGTTCCTGACGTAAAATTGTTCTTACACTTTGCTTCGTCACCAATAGATATCCTGGAAACATGGAGAAGACCAAAAAAGTGCTATTTTAGAACCTTCTAGAACCACATACACGATCGAAGGTTTACGGCCGTTTACAAGCTATAAATTGTCAGTGTCTGCTAGGACAAGCATTGGGTATGGCATTGCGGCGGAATTGGTTTACAAAACGAGTGAATCAGGTGAGCAACATCTTTTAAAAAAATGTTTTTAAATTGAAAGTGGAGTAACAATAGTTAGTACTTTCGGACAGTTACTAGCGCTGCGGTCGGTGTAGAAAACCAGCGCAAGATTTTTGTTATATATTCTTTAATATTTCAGGGTTAAAGTTGAGTATAAAAGTCAAAACTGCAAAAATTGCAGCTAGAAAATGTAGCTAGCCGTCTCTCTAAACTACCTTTTGAAACACCGATGACGAAGTCAAATATCTGATAAATACAATTAAACCGCGTTTTTAAGTTTTCCATATGAGCCATTTGAGTTATCAAAAACCTTTAATTTCGCTTTAAATGTTTATCATCATCTTCTACTTAAATTTATGTAGAGATCTTATTGGTCAATGCACTTGATTAATGGTGCGAATTCCATTGCGTTTTGGTTGTTACCTCCAACAACGAGGTTACGTTTTTGGCGGCATTGGTTTCTCTGTTTGTTTGTCAACAACGTAACTCATGAAGTTATGGATGGATTTTGATGAAATTGTCAGGATAGGACAGAAACGGGTTAACTTAGAACTGATAAATTTTTGAGGTGATCCAGATCAAATTCTGGATTCAAATCCTTCATAGTGCTAGTTAGGAAGTCTTCATTGGGATAACCCAGTTACCATATTTGGTAATGATGGCTTCATCACCTAGTAAGGAAATCGTCGTTGCGAGAAACCCTGTTGCTTGAATAATCATAATGGTTCGGTGGGAGTTTGTGTTTTTGGAGTGCGTTTAGTTTTTGTTAGGAAATGAGTGATATTTGTTTCCAAAATTGTAACCGTATGCATACATTAAAGCCATCTCTTCTTTTTGCATATTTGCGCTAACTACGTCTTTTCGTTAGTTCAAATAAAGGGTCGGAGGAGTTTGAGGCATATTTGCGCTAACTACGTCTTTTCGTTAGTTCAAATAAAGGGTCGAAGGAGTTTGAGGCATTAACTTTGATCATATGGGCCCTCATGTTAACAGACATGATGGGATTTTTCAAAGACAATCTCAGTTGTATGCTCAACTTTTTTTGATTTTTCGGTGAAAGGTTCCTCTGTAGATCTTTATTTCTCCACAGGAATATTCTAAAGTTCTCAAATCCGAAAGGTAGCACCAATTACACCAGTATTGAAGTAAATTGCCCAGTAACATCTGTACAAGAATTTATGTGAAAACTCTTGCCAAGAATTGTATTAAAGTTTGAAGTTCTTTCTGTCCAAAGTAGTATTTTAAACAGAGATTTCACGAATGCGATTTTTTATGCTTTTGTATACCAAATTATTCTTTCTTCCTCAGTTCCGACTGCTGTTAGAAATGTGAAATTTGATGTCAAGGAAACTAAGGTGAAGATCGATTGGGAAAAACCATTGCATGAAAACGGTGTGGTAAAATACAGAATATTATACCGTATGACGCTGAAACCGCTCAAAGAGTTTGAGTTTTACGCGGAGACACAAGAATTAAGCCAGACGATAATCAACCTTGAAGAATACATTGAGTATGAGATCAAGATTGTGCCCTTTACAGGGGCTGGCAATGGACCGCCGATGTTATTTAGCATCACGACATTGGCTGCGGGTTAGTTTTCTTGCCTGTGCTGGATTTTTGGCACTTAAGAGAAATGAGAGGCACTTGGCCCTGGATCATTAGAAATTCCCATATTTCTGTCAATTTAGTAGTAATCATGGATAATGAGAAGATTAATGATTTACGGACTGACTTATACGCAGACATACAAACAGATAGACAGAGGCAAACAGACAGACTGCCTCGGTTGATAAATGACCCACTGGCCGAATTGCTGGCGGACAGACACACGATGGCCCAAGTTTCAACAGATAGGCAAACCGGTTGGCTCTGTGGGTTATTGACGGGCAAACATGCTGGCTAGCTAGAAAACTGGCTGGCCGACTGACTGAATGACCAAAGGACCTGCTGGTCCATTGAATGAATGGCACGTATGCTGTACAACACAAACTAAGGCTATAGCTATACTGGTTACAAATATCTTGAATAAAAGGATTTTAATGATAGCTCTTGATATTTGCATCAAACTGTAATTTTTTCTGTAATTGAATAATAATCAATTTACTTCAGTTTGAACAGTCCTTTTGTTGTAAAAACAATTGAGAATCATCTTGAAAATTTGCGACATTGCGCTAAAAATATAATGAAAAGTTTTCTTCATCTGACATTCTTCAGAGTATAAATCATCAGAAAGGAAAGTATAGATATATGGCAACATTTTTACAAGAAACATCGATCAAAACTAGCCAATCGTAAACAAGAAAGAAAAAGAAACAAAGAGAAAATGAAGAAACAAAGCATTATTGAAAGAGTCCAAGTGAAAAGACCAACTCTTTCTGCCTACAGAGTACTGGTTTTCTTGTGTTATTGTAGACAGACTCCAATACACTTAGATGGAAGGACGATCTAGCTATGCCAGTTGTCGGGAAATTTTCGTCCTATATAAATTTTGGCGCATTCTGAATTTTCTGGTAAACGTTGGCCTATGACAGAATCGCATGTTTTGGCAGTTATTTTAGCGGGAGATGGTTGTTCTCTTCATGTTGTCAGCTTTTTCGTGTGTTTTTAGCACAGTGTCGCGAACGTGATTCTTAGCGCACTGTGGCATATTTTCAAGGTGATTATTTCAGTCTGGTGGATTGCTTTTCTAAAACAGCATTATTATTCTTGCCTTAAAGCTCCATCGGGCCCACCTCTTAATGTGACTGCAAAAGCTTTGGATTCTACATCAGTGAGCATAGCTTGGGAACCACCCGCGTTTTTCCACAGGAATGGCGACATCTTTCGGTACCGGATCTCTTCCACGGAGCCAGGTCTGGCGTCAAAAGAGGAGTCTAACACACGCATTACATGGGACAAATTGAAGGAATATTATTCGTATACATTTTACGTTGCGGCCTGCACCAAAGTAGGATGTGGACCGACAGCAAACGTCTCTGTTCGCACTCAGGAAGACAGTAAGTATATCTTGTTGCCAAATTTGAAGGCAGTTATGGCTCCTGGAGTTCTCGTTTGCAATACAGTCATGCTCATATTAATATCGTGTTTTTGAATACTCTTCTGCAAAATTTAGGCAGCGTTTGTGCCTGTCACTTCTACATAGCAAAAGTATTTTACATAATTACAGGCTTTGTGGAGTGTGAACTTGGTTGATTCGTGAATATTTATTCAAGTAGTATTAGTCTAAACTCATTATTTTAGCTATTACAGTTGTTTTATTTAGCAACTTGGCAAGTACTTTGTCACACACTCTTTGTTGTAGTTTATATGTAACATAACATACAAACGAATCGTTGTCACGAAGGGCCTTTTCATAAGATTTGTTTGTTTGAGAATCAAATTTGAAATCTTTCCATGGAACGTCTGAGTTTTAAGTGTTTACTACTTGCTGCCCCGATTTGTTATTTGCAAAACATGATAATACACAACGATGTGAAAGCTGTGAGAGTTTCGTAGTTAACATTTCATGTGACCGCAACCATACTTTTCCATACCTTACAGAGCCTGGGAGTCCAAGACTGCTGGGGTATGTTAACATATCTTCCACGGAAATTGAGGTACAATGGTTGCCACCATTAGATGAAGATCTAAACGGTATTATCAGAGGATACAAACTAGAACTGTTGCCAGATATGCCTGAGCCACGGCAAATTGTATACGTTTACAACGCGAGCACAAGAGCGGCACATGTCGTAAGTCTGGGTAAGTACAATAGAACCTAAGGCCGAATTTGTATGATGTATTGGAACACCAGTGTAATACAAGTGGTGATGAAAGCAGACTTCATTTAGTGCAAAATTTCGAAACTTGATCACTATCGTGTAAAAAATGGCTATTAATTATGATTGTGCTTTTTGCAACTTTTGTAGAATTGTTTAAGCGCAGCATCAAACTGTCCAATCCACACTTCTCTAGGTCAGGTTTTGTATTATTATTTAAGCCAAGGTTAGGCTGGAGTCTATTTTTCAGAGGGCGCAAAAGTCGAGTCTTTAATTTTGGGGAAGACTCACAAATCGATTTTGTAACCAGAAATGTCCCGTGGACATTTGGAGGAGGGTTTTTGTACTGGAACTTTCGTTTGTTACAAGAAACATCAAAATTTAAATACACGACTTTAAATTTAGAATAATTAAAGAAATTTTCGTGTATTGATTCTGCATTGATCCCTTCAGGAAATTAACTAGGAAACCTAGTCTTTATAGTATTAAATGTTCTATACCAACATAGGTCTTAGCTTTGGTGAAGACAGAAGATTTGTGAAACCACGATGTGACACGAACGACACTGTGGAAGGGCCTTTATGTTCTTCATGATATAGATAGAAATAGAGATGTGATAAAATGTTAAACCGATGCCAGCTCGATCACATAAATTCTGAGAAACACATCCATTGCCTCAGCTTTCCAGGTGCTCTGACCAAAGAGCCACCAAAATGTTGCTTTAAAAGGTTTATGTAGTGATGTCATTAAAGATGATTGCCTTTGCTACAATTATGCTACTTCTTGTGGGTTTATATCAAGAGCATTTCCTTTTGTCGACAGAGAAATACACAAAGTATGAAGTGTCATTGTATGCTAATACTAGCGTCGGATGGGGAACAGCTGATGTTGAATACTACTTGACAAAGGATGACAGTAAGTACTATCTATGTAACATTACTTACACGCGATTCGCACTCGGGAAGGCAAGACTGGATATGATCAAGAATGACACCATAAGAGAGACCATTGGAGTTGGAGAACTTGGGAAGAACATGAGAGAGAGCAGGCTCCAATGGCTGTGTCACGTGATAAGAAGAGAAGAGGGGTACATTGGACAGAGGGTACGGAGGATGGAAGTGGGTCTGCGTACGTGAGGATATGGAGATTGTGTGAGTGGTATAGGAGGACGTACTTGACCGGAAGCGATGGGAGAAGATGATCCGCACCGGAGACCCCAGAAATGGGAATTAAGCCAAGAGAAGAAGAAGTTTACAAGCGCAGAAGTCGAATCTCGGAGTTGTGAACTTTGCGTTTTACTCCAGACATTTAACTTAAAGAGTATGAAACGGCAAGTTAATGATTCATGAATCAAGCACACACTGTCTTTCGTTCACTTTTACACAGACACATACTCACACACTGTCTGCCACTTTGTCATGCTGTCATACACGCATACTGCACATGTATACATGCGCATATGTTTTTTTTTCAACAAATTGCAGAAGAAATTATGCCTTCGAGATGAAATGCATAAGAAGAATGCTTGGAGTGTGCTGGAAAGAGAATCGACTCAACCAGTCAGTGATGAATGACTACGAGATGCCAGTTTGCAAGCAAGAAAGTCTACTTCGGTCTATGAAGAAAGTAAAACTGAAGTGGTTTGGACACGTCGGCCGTCACCCTGCAACATTACAAGCAACATCATGTTCGGCAAAGTGGAAGGTAGGAAGGCATTTGGTAGGCCAAGGGCGGAATTGACCGACGATATAAAAAGATGGACAGGCTAGTCAGTGTCAGAATGCCGTAACCTTGCACAACATCGGCAAGAGTGGAGTAGATTGTCTGCTAAAAGCGACGCCACCGTCATGAGAACGAACGTGAGAATGAGGATTTTACCCAACTGGCTTTGAGTCGTGTACTGTCTTTTGAGTCGGATTTATTAGCATTTTCTTTGCTATGGAGAGAAAGCTATGCTGCTTGTCAGGATGTATATGACGGTTTCAGCTTCTCGAATTTCGCGATTGTATAATTTTCGCGTATGGGCCGTGCTCAGTGATGTCTCCTATAGAATTTCAGCACTTATTCTCATAAACAGTCGGCTTGAAAATATTTTTGCATACTTATACGGTCTTGCTCTGCATTCTATGCTTACTTAAAGACTTTGCTAGTTGTTCAACACGTAATGAAATAATATTTATTTTTTAGAGCCAGATGGCCCACCAGTGTCGGTGAGAATAGTGACCAAATCGTCGAGTTCTGTAACGATCAAGTGGGACCCACCTCAAGCTGCTAATGGAATCATACTGAGTTACTCACTTCGTTTTGGTAAAAGTAATATAGCTCATAGGAAAGTATTAAAGTTGTTTTCGTCACCGAGGGAAGTGACTGGTTTGGCCCCCTTTACAAGATATTCATTTGAAATTGCGTGTTTGAGTTCTGGTGGCTTAGGACCATATTCGTCACCAGTCACAGCAACAACCGAAATAGATAGTAAGTATCTGTCGTTTTTATCGTTATCGTTGTTGTTTGTTTTAGGAGTCTGCGATTCATCATCTGCTCAGAGCCTTATGCCGAAAATTTGTAAGAAGTCAGATTCCTTGCTTCTTTCAATATTGAGTGTCCGCGTGGTAGGGATTCTCCTTTCGATTATCTCTTTACTGCCTAAGCTTTGATTGTTTCTACATGCTCAGATTGTCGTAACCGGAGGCGCGTCTTCAGCCACGGAAAGAGTTGTTTCTGCTACAAATGCGACAATGGTGACTGGCGACCATGTGGTCGACCACAACCACCGAAGTGTAGATTGGCACCATAGCCCGGAGTTGAGTTATGGTTTGATTTGAAGTAATCTTCCGTCATTGTTACTGTTTTTCTATAGCTGCGGTTTAATGTCGAACAATGTGACGTACCAGACCTTCCTTTGTTCCCTCCCTACATTTATTCATTTATTTATTTGTTCATTCGTTTATTTGTTCATTCGTTTATTTGTTCATTTGTTCATTCATTTATTGCGGTTTGGTTAATGCCTGGATATCAAGGTTCCGTCTAAAGTCCCTTTCCGCCTTGAATCAGTGAGTGCTTTCCTTACGTAGAGTAAAGTCTAATAGGAAAACGGTTTTCCGTGATCTTCATGTAAAAGAAGCTGGAAGAATGAAGGCAGACAGCGTATCATAATTTTCGATAAAATTGGAGAGAGATGTTGCATAGCAGTTACAGATCATCAACTTGGCACCGTAGCCACGTCGGTTTGATATCTGGGTATCAAAGGAACTCCTCTTATCGATGTGAGACAGAGTCAAAGACATTTCGAGTTGTCTTTGTCAAAATGGCCCGTAACTATGATGCAATAAAACCTATGTTTGTAAGATGTTGGCACTTGTGTATAAGCATTGCTCTCCCTGTAGACACTGATGCAGACATGAAAGTGATGCACATCTGTGAAAGGTTCGTGCTAATGTCTTAAAGGATCGAGTTGGTTATGTACTAAAAGAAGTATTTGTACTTTTTATATTGTTACGTCGGTCAGGACTGTGTTTCCCGTATCCTTTAAGCAATATACATATTCGTTTTTTCAGAGTTGTTGTGATTTTCGTTTGTTATAAATGTCGTGTAATGCATTTTGTTTTATTTGCTTGTTTCAGGACCTCCTAAACCAACTGGTGCTGTACCTCAGCCCACGATACCAACGAAACATGATGGCTTTGCTGTTCGACTCTGGGCAGCGTCGAATGCTCATGGCCTTGTAAAGTAAGTGTTCTAAAACTTTGCTATTCTTGGCCACATTGCCCTAGGGTGAAGGTCAAGAAAATGAAATCATTTCTTACACGGAAAATTCAAGCACACACCAGCTTCCTTCCGTTGTTATCGAATGATAAAATAATGCTTTTTGCTTCCTGTCTTGTCCATTCCGCAAGATCACCTGACGTATACTTTAATGTAAATTTTTACTTCGACACAACATTATTAGGCAAGGGGAACATAAAAAGAAATTTTACTTTGATAGGACTGCGAGGTAAGGTTATACTGCTGCTTTTTTAAAAAAGTTGTGGTGAATAAACTTGGCCTTCAAAGGCATTATTTTGCTATTAAAGGTACATGCCATAAAAAAGGCTTTAGGGTGAGTATGTCAAACGCAAATGCCACTAAGGGCAGTATGGGTTATATCTGTATTGTCTTGGGGGCCCACACTTTAGTTATAATGAAGTCGTTTGATACTTATTATTACAAAAATATAGGTCTTATGTCAACTTCAAAACATGCAAGTCTCTGTCACATTTGAGAGTGGAAAGTAATGAAGTAATTTGATAAAAAAATAAAAGTAACAGATCTGAATGCAACAAAATAGTCAGTACAGGAGATTAAAATCGTTCAAAAGGATCATATATTTACACCTTTTCATATGTTGTAATGTTTTAGCCAGAGACTTCACATGTCTTTCCGCTGTCGAACTTTGTTTAGCCTTGATGAAATGTCAGATTGGCAAGTGTAGATCTGTCTGTTTTCTGAGACGTTTTGGTTGATTTATGAAGGAAGTAATTGTTTACACACGTAGGTAAAGCCAAGCATTGTTATGTTCCTCGAGTCAAACGTTCTGATGTTTTTAAACCTTTCAGGGAAGTGTTTAATAAGTCAAGTACCTCCACTTCAAAATGCTTTTCTGTATTTGCATTTTTAATCCAGTTTGGAAGTGTTTCAACTCAACGTTTGTTAATTACTAATGCGATTTGAGTGCGGATTATGAATTTGTACGCAAATTGTCTAATTTTGTTAGTAGCTTGACAGCAGTACCATTATGTGTATCAACTAATATTCGCTGCATGAAAAGTAGATAAGCATGCATTTTTTGCTCAAGTTAATCTTTACTCATGCAGAATCAGTTTGACTTTCACAGGGATGCCCTGACTTATTGCGGTGTCATGCATCGGGATAAGTTTAATCAGTTCTTCATGGACATCAAATTTACTTTTACATGCCCTAGTGTGGACTGCAAACTGTGCTATTCCAGTAATATCAACGGTCTCCTTTATTGCAATATTAAAATGTTCAACTCTTGGTGTTTTGTTTTTCAACTAATAACTCATATCACTTGAAATTTTGTGAATCCTTTCAGCGACAATGTTTTTGGTCAAATGAAATATCTTTGAATAAATATGCTTTTTCGGGATGCACAATTTTGGTCGTATTTACAAGCAATTGCTGTATGAGATCTCCTTTCACTCTATGATTTTCCGTCTATGGTGATCAGTCGGCTTGTATTAAAGAAAGTGACATTCTCCTTGTGTTTTGTTATGAATTAGATCAGCCTCAACCGAGTCCTGAAACGCGCTTTATGCCTTTATATTTATTTATCGTGAAATCAACGGCTTGTTTCATAATGTCTGTTTAAGTTATACACTTTTTTCATAACAATGTTGTTCCAATTAACAGTATAACTTTCCATTGTTTCTTGTGCACGAACATTGCAATTACCATTTTCCCTAAAACACTCGCCATTCTTCGTTTAGTTTCTTTTTTCTCTTGGCTGCGGAATGCTCAGTTATTTTAAAGCCTGTCGTAAACTTTTACAGCGTCTGGAACAAGAGAAAAAGATTATGACATAATTTCTGCTGCATTTCTTATTTGGTTCTAACCACAGAAACAAAAGATGTATGTGGTTGAATACTGCGAAAAATGAAGTTAAGTTGTACACCTACCCCGGCGCTTGTGCTCTTAATGGATTTTAATCAACTTACGATTTTTCGGAACCAATGCCATTTCAACGGCGCATGCTTTTTTAAGTGAACCACCATGTCTTGAAAGTGGGCATTTGATAGGTAGATTTTACAGAATGGACTAGAAGTTCCTTATATATATATGGTCAAAGGACTAAACCGCTAAAGTGCAACAGTGCATAAATGAATTGTATGTACAAATTCAAATGGCAGTTATAAGCTTAAGCCTTAACAGTAGATTTTACGGTATCGTTCGTGTGTATTATTAAAGTCGTTGCATCTTAATTCTTCAACCCCAAAATTATACTTTTATAGGTATTACTGGGTTGTTGTACTTGAGCTGAAAATTGGTAGTGATGGAAATGCTTTGAAACCATCTAAAGAGCCAAGTGAATATAAAAAATCGGAGATAGTGACGTATGCTAAATATAAAACAGTGAAAAAATCTCAAGGTGAAATCTTACCGTATATTGCTGGCTATGTGAAGTACAAGGAATTTCCTGCTGATGGGATATTTAATGTAGGAGATGGTAAAGTATATTATCCTAAGAACACGAGAAGGAGACGACGTAGTGCTTCGACCTACTTTAACGGACCACTAGATCCAAGTTCCAGTTACATGGTTTTTGAACGTGCCTTCGTCAGTGAGGTTTGTGGCACCCTTTTTATAGATTTTGCACCTTCGTATTTTCAGTATCGAATGTATGTCAATGACGTTAGCCTACATTAGTTTGATACGAGTTTTTACTATTTTGTGTCATGAATTTGGAGAAGATTTAGGTAAGAGTTTAATTTCTCGTAGTCATTATTTTATTTGGATGAATTTCGGAGTGGTAAAAAGCGCATTCCCTTGGATTCTAAGATGATAAAATTAAGGCTCGTGGTTTGCATTTACATACAGCCATGTCATATACAGTACAAGGAGAGCTAAATCTCAATGATTTCACAGAACCACGAGGTCTGGTTAGAACAAGAGAAGTGACTGGGGTTGCACTGCTCAGATCAGCAATAGACTATTTAGTAGTCTTTGTGCTAATGTTGAAACTTGGCATAGGTAGCAAATGTTTGTGAGTATATAAAGTTTATCAAGTGTGTAACTGCAGTTTACAGTTATTGGGATCAGGTAGAAATACAGCGAGCAGCTTGTTTTCAACCAGAATGCTAGGCAGTTTTTAACCATTACCCTCTATTGTTCCCTAGTGTGCATTCCATGCAATCTATGGCAGACATCTGGTGTGGACCATGTCTTTTTTTCTCGGCGTATTGGCGTAATATTTTTGTTTTTAGTGTTGGCGTAAGGGCATGGGATAGTAAATGGAAATGTCGGCGTAGATTTTTCGTCTCTTTCCGTGACCAAAATGTGCCCTGGATTCCGACAATAGGTACAAAATTTCTTTGCAATCTCTTTGTGTGCTCTTTTTTCCCGTCCAAACAAAGCTTGTCAATATTCGAAGTTCTTCAGTCTCCATTGATCAAGCCTTAACCGACGTTTCGCCAACTTGTTACCAATTTTTAACTCACGGTTGATTCCTTTATAAAAGGAATAAACGTAGTTATCCAAATCGGTTGAGTGTGAACTTGTCAGTGACGCTACAATTTTACCACAATGCTTTT
>JANTCA010055972.1:0-17291 GCA_024741275.1 Chironex yamaguchii
CTGACGAGTGCTTTTGCACGAAACTCAGAGTAACAGAGAATCAGTCTCTTCATTTTCTGCAATTCTGCTATCTAAGCAATGTACTTTGTACATAGAGCACTTTATGCCGGTGAAGACAACACCATTTATGATATATATACACATATATATGCATACACATATATATACATACGTATTTATATACATATATGTACATAGATATACACATATATATTCCTACACTAAGTGGGAGCCAACCGGGCTCTAACTTGCAACCCTTAGACTCAAAGCCCAATACTAGAACCTCCGTGCCATCACGGCACAAAGATTTGGTGAAGGAGGACTTTCGAAGTCCTTGGTATCACGAGGCCAGACCCAGCTGTGGGGAAATTCATTAATTTTTTCTGTATTTTTGCATAGGCCTTCATCAGTGTCAGATATATGTGGTATCTCAAAATATATGCATATAGATATTTAGTAGTAGGGAAACTGTAGCCACTAAGTAGCCTATTCCTTGCATGCTCTGATTGCTTGGTTCAGTTTCTTTTATTTGCTATTGCAACTTGTTTTCCACAGTTTTCTTTTGCCTTTTTTGGTGACTCTTTGTAATCGGTAATATAATCAGCTTGTGGCAAAATAATTGTGCAGTGAACGGCAACGGTTATTTACGGTTTCCACTTCCTCTGTACTTCGTCTGTTTGTTCATAACTGATCCGTTCTTTTGCCTTGCGTTCACACTGCTCCGATATGAAAACGGAGCTTTTCGAATACGATGATGAATACGGATACTTTTGAACGGGGTGCGAATTGAATACAGTCCGTGCGAACACCACAAACGGAGTCATTTTAAAACGCAAACAACGTCAGTGAACGTATCAGGGCTTCTTTGTTACGTTTGGAAAGTAAAAGACTGAGACCAACTTACTCTATCACTTATCAAGTCTTGCCCTTCACAGCCTGTAACTTACAGGAAAACTAACAACGGCCTTGAGCCGCGTTTTCGTGATCGTATAAATTGATCGGTCGTTTTTTAATGGTAGACGCTATCCTCTTTGAAGGTGCTCGTATGTGCCTTGTGCATTGTGCTGCGTCTGTTTTTAGCTTGCGTGCAGACTATACTATTGGAATTTTAAACCCACTGATTTACAGTCTGCACGCAGATTAATAATTTTCTTGGACATGAAGAAAGATCAGTTTCCAAAGTTATTATACTAAAACCTATCATGCCTAAGGGCGTTGACAATCATGGCGTGCATTTCCTACACGTCTCAAAACGCTTGCGGAATCTCTGTTGGACGCTCCTTCCCCAGCTGTATTGTCAGACGATCAAGAATCTTTCCGTCTGCCTTGCTGTGCTTGTCGTGCCTTAGAATTTGCCTGTCACAATTTGATATTATAATCTCTCTTCTTTCGTTTAGTGGGAAAAAACACTATTTGTTTCCTACTTTACGTATAAACTTCGTGCAGTGCTTGATAGGCATTTTTATTAAGCACTTAATGAAACAAACTAAATGAATAGGCTGGCACTATACAGGCATGTCAGATGTCTGACATTTCCCATTCGTTTTCTGTGCTTATTTACAAGAACTTAGATAGTGCTCTTTCTCTTTTTACGTGAACATTTTTACTACTTTAGCGAAACAATGCTTTCCTTTCTGAATTCCTCATGAAAAAAGACATTTCTTTGCCGTCCGGGACTTACCCTTCCCGGAATTAATAATATTCCAAGATACTTACCTAATAGAATATACGAGGCCATCATTTTGAACTGATTATTTGCACAAAGTAGACTAACTGAACCTAGTATTTTTGAACTCATCAAATGTGTTTTAGTATCGTTAGGAACTCATTATATAAATGATAAACCGAACAATTAAGGTATACCTCCGTCCCACTTCCATTGCTCCTCCGTCCTTCTAGTACTTGCCCATTCCTTCCTCCGGCACTTCCCTCTTCCTCCTTTGGACACTTCCCTCTTCCTCCTTCAGGCACTTCCCTCTTCCTCCTTCAGGCACTTCCCTCTTCCTCCTTCGGGCTTTTGCCTCTTCCTCCTTTTGGAACTTGCGTTTTCCTCCTTTGGGCACTTCCCTCTTCCTGCTTCGGGCACTTCCCTCTTCCTCCTTCGGGCTTTTGCCTCTTCCTCCTTCAGGGATTTCCCTCTTCCTGCTTCGGGCTTTTGCCTCTTCCTCCTTCAGGCACTTCCCTCTTCCTCCTTTGGGCACTTCCCTCTTCCTGCTTTGGGCACTTCCCTCTTCCTGCTTTGGGCACTTCCCTCATCCTCCTTTGGGCACTTCCCTCTTCCTTTTTCGGGATTTTGCCTCTTCCTCCTTCTGGCACTTCCCTCTTCCTCCTTTGGGCACTTCCCTCTTCCTCCTTTGGGCACTTGCCTCTTCCTGCGTCGGGCACTTGCCTCTTCCTCCTTAGGGCTTTTGCCTCTTCCTTTAGGGGCTTGTCTCTTCCTCCTTTGGGCACTTCCCTCTTCGTCCTTCGGGCTTTTGCGTCTTCCTCCTTCGGGCACTTCCCTCTTCCTCCTTCGGGCTTTTGCCTCTTCCTCCTTTGGGCACTTCCCTCTTCCTCCTTTGGGTACTTCCCTCTTCCTTCTTTGGGCACTTCCCTCTTCCTGCGTCGGGCAGTTCCCTCTTCCTCCTTCGGGCTTTTGCCTCTTCCTTCAGGGACTTGCTTCTTCCTTTTGGGGCGCTTCCCTCTTCCTCCTTCGGGCTTTTGCGTCTAGCTCCTTCAGGCACTTCCCTCTTCCTCCTTTGAGCACTTTCCTCTTCCTCCTTCGGGCTTTTGCGTCTTCCTTCTTCGGCACTTCCCTCTTCCTCCTTTGGGGCTTGCTCATTCCTCCTTCTACCTTTCCCTATCCTTTGTTGTGGCTTTTTCAGATTTCGCCTTCAACTGTCATCAGGTTTTAGACCTGGGTCATCCGCATAAGTGGAAGTGAAATTGGAAGAACACAGGTTGCTGGTCTTTAGGTGGTCTCCGACAGCCAAACATTTGAGAGGAAATGGCAAGCTATCCTACTGCAGTTTTGTCTGTGATCACTTTATGTATTTGTTTGTTTGTGTCTATTCATTATCTTTGGAATGTCTCCTTTATTAACTCTAATGTTTCGTCATAGTTAGCATCAGATAAGCCTTGGACACTCTATTGTGCATGAGTCAAATTTATTAAGCTTGGTACTATTTATTTTCTTCCCTTATCTGTCTGCAGGACGAATTTTTAGTGTGATGCCATGTAAAACTCGTCCATTGCAACGCATTGGCGCTCGAGATCAGAGATGTCTTCTGCATTTCACAAGGTGGGGACTTACACTTGCCCTTCAAGATTCAAGATCGATATTAGCATTGTGGCCTTTAAGTACAATTAGAAATTACGAATGCTCGGGAAGTGGAAATTTCACTTTTGAATCTGGTAGAAGAGCTCCCATGGGAACTGGACATTATTCATTTAGTACAATGCATGGCGATGATGAAGTAATGTTTAACGTCATAGATGCCTTTGTCAATGCACGGTTAAATGCCAGAGCAGAAATAGGCAAAAATAAGAAGAAGGAAGAGGAGACAACTGATGAAGAGGTGCTTGCAACCTATGACAAACTTCACTCATGTGCTGTTGGTATCTTATCTCATGATGGTTATTTAGGTATGTCATATTGGTGGGCTAATTTATCTGTAGACTTTCTTTTTAAAAGGGGCCACGTGTCTTCCGCAATGAGTTTAGTTGTGACATATCACAGTTAATGCGATATTTTTCTTTCCGTTTTGTATTCTGTACGTTTTGTTCCGTTCCTTATTTTTTACTTGTACACGCTATGATCACACTTCATAGTGCAAAGCTACTTTATGGTCGATGTTGGTTAACCCTGTATCAGACGCATTTTACTGGGATTAGAACCAGTGTTACAGAGGAACCCTAAGACAACAGTGTTTACACAGACCGAAAAGAAGTTCTATCTATGGATAAATTGGAACAAGTACCCTCTGGTTTACTATTTTTATGATTTTACCAGTTATTCCTATTTGATATTTTAATTGGCGTTCGGAAATGTCACAATACAAAAGATCATGTTTTTACACAATTTGCAAGATAAGTTTGAAAGAGACAGATCAGTGCATGTCCCAAGGTTTACGATTTCGTCGCTACTGGCCTTACACTTACAATTACACTTTATTTGTTACTTAGCTCCGTCGATGTGTTCACGAGGTGTTTTCTAACTTCTAGCTTATTGGTCCCGGTTAACTTTTTACAGTTAAACAGCCAATCTTAACGTCTTCGTTGTTGGTATAATCTTACGTAGCAAGGGTTTCGTAGCTTAGTTTGGGTATGTGCTAGGGAGTTAACTCGGTTTGAGAGTGGGCTTCTTGTATATCTTTAATCGTCAATGGTCTTTTTATTTTGGCAACGAGGATTTAAAGTGACGACCTGTGCACGTCAGTCGCCACTTTAAACACTAGAAGACAACAGCTATATGCAACATGTGAATCCGGTGATTTTCATAGACTGATAGTGACATCGTAACGACGGAACAGTTTGTCGTTTAATATATGTTGACGTGAAAGAATAGAAACGTTTGTCTTTAGTAGTGTTAGGAACACGAGGCCGCCGTAGTCTAATGCATGTGATGACGATCTTGGAGCCCAGGGGTTGCAAGTTCTAATCCCTTTTACGCCAAGACAAAGGTCATTAACGAGAGAAGGGAAGTAGGGCCAAATTCCAAAACAGCTCAAATCTTAGTAACTAATTTTCAAACCCTGCCGTTGGAATCAGTTTCATTCGATAATTAATCTATTACTGAAAAAAATCGCTGCTACCCCTATCTAAAGTTGTTCATACTGATTAAGGTTCGTTTTGGCATTTTTTTTCGGAATTTAAGCACTTGACTATCAGAACAACGTGCGCCCCAGCAAAGACAGGGTGGCACACTTCCACTAAACTCCAAGATTCCAGATGACGCTGGGGGAGGAGCCGTTTCCGGTAAACAATTCCGCAACATAATGATGAAAGCGACACTATTATTTAGAGTTTTGCGACAGCCCATAAATGATAGATTTTATATTCGCATTTTATTATGATATTATAATTGTTTTAATGAATTCTAGGAGGAGAGGATTATGCACTTATTGGACCCCCTCAGCCAAATGATCCGCCGTTATTGTCTGATCGGCCGCCACCTTATGATCATCTAGCCACTGCGGGCCTAATTCGCACAAGGAGCCAGAGCAGTGCTGCTTCAGTGGAAGATATTGGTAGTTGTCCACCAGATAGCCGCAATTCATCCTTCAGTGGAACCACAAGTCAAAGTTATGACCAATTAAACCGGACCCGCAGCTGGGGAACTAAGTCGGAGTCAGTTGGATTATCGTATGGTCACCTAAGTCATCCAATGTCTGCAATGATGGTGAGCGACTCTTATGATCACATCGCAAGACCTGACTTTTCTGGACCAGTAAGATTTCAGGTATTGTTGATATTACGTTTAAGATCTGCGTCTTCCTCACTTCAGCAGTATTTAATCTTCTCTCATTTGAATACAAGAGCAATATACTTTCTCTTTACTTATTGAATGTTGTCCATGCTTTAGAGGATATTTAAACTGTCTTTGGAAAATTAAAATCTGATTTGTGGTTCTCCATGATCTGCTTTGAAAATTATCGGAGGAGCGTAAACCTCCACGGAACCAGTATTACTATTCAAACCACAGAGGTTTTCCCCACGATGATATTCACTTTCATGAAGATATCATTACCAAGTATGGTCACTAGGTTATCCCTCATTAACACTATGATTTTTCATTAGCGAAAAGGTGATACATAATCCAGGATTTCATTCGGATTATCCCCCAAAATTAGTCTTGTGTTCCTAATCCCAAGTCGGACAATTCCTGAAAATTTCGTCAAAATCCATCGACAAGTTTTTTAGTTATCTTGCTAACAAACAGACAGGCAGTCAAACAAACCCTGACAAACACATGACCTCCTGGCAGAGGTAATTACAGATTCTCCAAGTATATCGGTTCCTTCATTTCCTAGTAACAGAGGATAGTATTTAATTTTTTGCGTAATTTTTTATGTGTCTATGAGCATATTCGGCATTGTGTGGTATTCAGGTGTTGTAAAACTATAGCCACGACATAAAAGAAACGTTTCAATGTTTGGTTAGAGCATATGTCCAGCAAAATGAGGAAGTTAGATCATTTGTTAACAAGACTGGGGAAGGAAGGAAGGGCTGGGCAGAAAGAATACGGTTGGGGAAGGACAGAACATGAAGGATACTCAGGAAGGACGGAACAAGAAGGATGCTCAGGAAGGACGGAACAAGAAGGATGCTCAGAAAGGACGGAACAGGAAGAAAGGACAGGTCAGGAAGGATTGTCAAGATGGACAGAGTAGGAAGTGTTATGTTAGAGATTACACAGAAAGTAGGCAGCTTTCGTACTTCTGTTCAACTAAATAGGCAACTAACAACTTGTATTCTATCTAAACAACGTGTGCACACTTCCACAAAGCACGTGCGCCCATGGTTAATACAAGATCTCCCCTTATAAATTTAGTTCATTACTAACATTATTAATGCAACATTTCCCCTTATAAATTTAGAGTTCATTATAAAGTTCATCATTTTCTTTTACTTTCCAGGTAGGTTCTATTGTCCTTTTGGGTCTTGACAATATGTTCCATGATGGTGCATGACCTGCATAATCTTCCTTCTTTGTCTGTTCTTGTAATGGAACTTCATGTATCCTGTTTCTGCAATTGGCTCTACTTGGTGTTTGAACTAAATACTGTCTCGGACTGCTTGGTTCCCAATTTTATTCTTGTCTACGGTTTTGACTTCATTTCTTGGGAATAGTGCGGGCAGCAACTTCACTCTATAATCTATCTAGAAGTGGTGCTGTTGTTGTAGTCTTTTCTTGCATTAGTAATCTTTGAGTTTCTGAATATCTAGCCATTTTGGTGTGAGGTTAATCATACGTATTTTGTTTCGCAACTTCTTTCCCATCAGAGAAGCCATTTTGCAGAGACGTTGTTCTGGTGTTCTTTTTCTTTCCTGAAAATATTTTTGACCGTTTGGACTTATCTTTCTACTTCTCCGTTGGAATGTGGATAACGTGGACTGCTTTGCACAAGTTGAATGTCCCACTGATGCATGAAGAGCAAAAACTCGGCATTTTAAAATGGAGGTCCCTTATCCGACTCGATTCTCTCAGGAATACCATGTGGTGCAAACGTCTCCTTTAAAGCAGCAATAACAGGGTCTGCTGCCTTCGTTGACTTCTACAAGACTAAATTTAAAAATATAACGTGAAAAGTAATCAACAATTAACAAATAATCTATCCCTTTAAGATGAAAGAAATCTATCCCCACAACTTACCAAGAGCGTTCGGGAAATATAGAAGGCATCAATGGTTCTGGTTTATTCACCTTATGCTCCAAACTTGTTCTGCAAGGTTGAACCATAGACTGGATATCCTTGCTTAAACCTGGTCGCCAGACAGATTCCCTTGCTCGTTCTTTGCATTTAATAATGCCCTGGTGTCCTTGACGAATTCTGTCTATTATTTCTAATCTCATTGATACAGGAATGAAAGTTCTTGAAGACTTGAATATTAACCGTTCAGCAATGGAAAATTCACCCCTGAAATTCCAATGAGCTTTTAAAGCTTGTGAAATCTTATACTTATCTGGCCATCCTTCTATTTATACTCTGATTTTCAATAGGCCGGATCTTCTGTTCGTGCAGCAATGATCTGGCTCAGTTTAACATCGGAAACTGGAATGACACTGACAATACTATTGATGAATGGTAGCATTTCATCATCCTGTAACAGAGATTCCTCTTCTTTATGGGTAGGTAACTGTCGTGACAACGTGTCTGCAATGGACATTTTTTTCCGTGGAACATATATCACATCTTTGATATTGAACCACATTAATCTCATCTTCATTCTCTGTATTCGAGGTGGCAGATGCTCAAGAGTGTACTTTGTAAGCAGGGGTGCCAACGGTTTGTGGTCTGTTTCACCAAGAATGGGCTTGCCAAGTATGTAGTCACTGAACCTTTCACACATTCATGTGAATGCAAGGCATTCTTTTTCAATTTGGCTGTACTTGCTCTCAGTATCAATCAATGCACAAGACATATAAGAAACTGGCTTCCAAGTACTATTATCCAGCTTCTGTAACAGGACTCCACCAATGTCAATCAGATGATGTGTCTCCATCAATTTTTGTTTCCTTGTTTGGATCATACAGAACTAACATTGATGATGAAATAAGAGATGAATTAATATTTTGAAAGGACTTGTCATGTAAACCCCAGTTCAATTTATTTGTGTCTTATAAGAGCTCTCTTAAGGATTTCGTGAGGGTAGCAAGATGAGATTTAAATTCACTTTATATTTAATTTTAAATCTTTAATGTACTTTCGACTGGGCAAAGAGACTGTTGCCTTAATGTTGGAGTGGTCTAGTTTTATTCCCTAAGATGATACAATGTGGCCTAAAACGTTTACAGAATTAATTCCAAATTCACATTTTGCCGTATTCAGAGTAATATTGGCGATGTGAAGGTTCTGCAAAACTTTATCCAATCTTTTGTTATGTTCTACCATATTAGATCCGTAAACAATGATGTCATCTATCTGAGCCTTATCCCCTTCATGACCCTCAAAAAGCTCGTTCATACAGCTTTGAAATTGCGTACTTCTCGTAGATATGCCATATGGCAAACGGTTAAAACAACATCTGCCCCAAGGGGTAATGAAAGTTATTAGCAAGTGCGATTCTTTTGACAATTTTCTTTTCCACAACGCACTATTTGCATCCATTTTCGAAACGACTTTAGCATCCCCAAACTTTGCCAAAGTATAATCAACAGCAGGTAATGGATATACTTCCCTTGACACAGCTTCATTTAGTTTGTAAGATCGACACAGATTCTTGCATCACCCTCAAGATTTGGGCACTAGATTCCTCGGAGCATGCCATGGTGTATGCACATCAACTCAAGAGATTACCCTCCTTTGAAGCATTTTGTCAAGTTCCTTTTTTTGTTTCCACTAAAAGTGGCAACGGAACCTCTCTAGACGCAGTTAAAGAAAATGGTGTTGCATCGGGGTTTAATTTTATGTCATATTTATCCTCTATTTCACCAAGGCCTTCAAATAACTTGGGGTATATACCAATGATTTTTCTTTCATTTTTGTAGAAACATCCCCTGTAGAATTATTTGCATTGATATTTTCAGTGACATTCAGTGAAGTACTTGCGGCTCTGCTTAACTATGGTTTATCAAAACCTTGAACAGCATAGTTATCCTTTCCACACAAATTTTTGTCTCTTATTCCAACAACGATGCGATCCCTTTTTCAGCTCATCATACAAATTACGAAATTCACAAAACTCAGCTAAAGTATACAAGTTGGTTATAAAACTCGCTGATGTGGCAAATTGCATCTTGCTTTTTCAAAAATAACATTTCTTTTGGTAATGAAATGTTTCTCAAACCTGTCTTTTACGACTTTGTACGGCTTTTTTGTGCATCTGCTAGGCCAAAAGAGAGTAAAATATCGTCTGCTTCATCATCCATGGAATATATCAATGCATTGACTTGATTCTCGTCAACTTTTGCAATGAGTTCAGAGACCTGTCTGAATCGTTCAAAGCGGCGGATCCATCTCTTCCACTCTTCTGCCTTGAAGGAAAACTTTTCCGGGGTCGTGACTTGATATGTAGCCATCTTCAGACGCTATATACTTGAACAAACCTGAAGGTAAGGCTCACGAAAGTGGCACCTCTAAGTCTGCGACCCGTAGTCTTAAGACCGCCCTTTCACATTCATAGCCAAAGTCACACGTCAGTTTGCTTTGCAAGTCTTCCTGTCATCATGTTGTGTTTAAGAGTACACAGAAAGTAGGCAGCATGTTTCGTACTTTTCGTCAAAAAGTTAAGTAACGTATTTCTATTTATTACAAGGACATTGCAGATTAGAAGTTCGGGAATGTATCATGGCATGTATGGTTGAGTGATAACTTGTCTTTCGTTTCCTGTTTTAACAACTTCAAGATATTTGATATTCTTAATGGATTTTGGCATTTTAGACCCAACCGTCGTATGGCACACTTGGACAGCAGCTAGCGCATGAACCGTCTGTTCCTAATATACCGGACGGTATCAACGATATGCCTGGAGCTCATAGAAGGAAACTCACCCAACAGAATTCAGTTCAAAGCGCTAATGACCCATTTGTATATACCAATGCCATATACACACCCAAAACAGATTTGAAGCCTAAGCCGCGCGATTTGACCACCAGTCCTCCTGTAAGCAACGGAGTTAAACAAAAGCGCAGTGCAAGTGTTGGACCATCTCGAAGAACCGACCAAACACCTGCCTCACCGCAGTTTTCCGATGCTATCGACTACCCATCACCAAGCCACTCGGAACATTTTGACAGTACGGATACAACACCGTTGATCAGCTTGGATGTAGAGATTGGGAAGAATTCAAAATGCAATGAAGAGGAGGATGGAAAGTCTTTACTTTCACAGAATCTTGAATCTCAAAGTCCACTCCCATACCAGAATTTCTCAATAGACGAAACGGTATGTCTGGGAAATGCTTCTACCGCGAGTTCGGTGCCAGTCAGATCACCTGACTCTGTGAGGTTCGTACCTGCAAAGTAGCACCTGCTTTGTTGGATTTTGCAGGCAATCCTTGAAACCTTTTTTTCTTCTGATTTTATTATAGTTAACATGAACGTTTACTATGATTATTTTTCAAGAAAGTGAGATATTTACTATCGTTTCCCTCATATATTTTCTTTGCATTCCTCTCGTCACTCAGAATGCTAAAATCCTCACATTAGCTGCTAAATGTTAGCAGTGTTGTATGAAGATTTTTTGCGGTAATTTAATCGATAGAAATTCTTTGGTTGAGTCGAGTTAACGGAACTAATGTCACGGTTGTGCTTACGAGTAATGTTCATGTGGTCGTAACCACCCTTTTTGTATCATATGAAAGGGGAAAGAGAATTGCCCCTTTTACGTAAAAGTACAAGCCATAAGGTAGTTGTTTAGGGGGGGGCAGCTACAATGAAAACGATATACGTTGTCACGTCATTGATCGCTTCCTTAGTGGGGCAAGGTGGACGGTAGTGTATCGTCGTACTCATTTTTAGGATTGTGTTTTCGACTGCAGTCATAGCAGCATGTAGTAGTTGTTTGCCTAATTAGGTGCCCAAACTGAGGGTGTCATGTTTTTTATACTGGCATCATTGGTGGCCTTCATAAAACCACGAAAGTCAAGTTATGATTGTTACAACCGGAGATTCAAAACCGTGATTGCAAATCTGACGGTGTTAAACTCATTAGGAAAGACGTCAGATTTTGGAGTTGTGAGACTCGGGTTCGAATCTCTGGTTGTCACTGACATAACTTTTGATCACTGGGACAACTAGACCAACAAAAGTAATTTATTCATAGAAGCAGTTTTGTACGTGACTAAATCCGTTTTAGCCTGATTATGTGGTCAGCAACGGTTATTTCGGTAAAAGATGTCCGAAACGTGCTGCTGTTTGAGTCGTGTGCTCTTCAATTTAAGCTTATTTTGTCTTGACATGCTGTTAGATAGCCCTAGAAATTGCAGATTACTGTTGAAAAATGCTTCGTACAGTACCCGTTTAAAATAGAGAACAACTGGGAAGTTAGACAGTTACTTTGTAATCAACTTTTGAACGCATTTTAGTGTATAGTTTTGTAGTTAGGGCTTAAAACTTGTTGTACTTTTGACAATTTTAAACGATTAATATTCGGCTACTTTTGGTCGTGGAGTTCGGACTAGTTGTGATATTAAAATAATTTTTTAAATTCCGTGGAATTTGTTTCCATTGGTTTAAATTTGATAATTATGCACCTTATGATGTAGCTGTAGCTATTAACACAATCTGTTTGCCACAGTACAAACTATGTTTTTTATAAGGAATATTGTTTAATTGAGATGGCGATTTGAACTTCTAGCCTAGTACAGTTGTCACCGGATAATTGGGAACATTGTTTAACAAAGTCAATGAAGTGTTTTCATTGCACGTTATTTTCATCGGATCAACGAGACAGTACCTCGGTTAAACAAGACAAATTTTTGCAACATCATTCACAAAATTTCCTAAATGTTACATTATGAAGAAAACTCCATGTATCAGTGACAAAATCCAGCGATCCAACTTTTTTGTTTGTAAACATAAAAGAAATCAAAGCTTGGGGAAAACTAAAACAGCATCTGATAAAACATTTCGTCTGTTCATGCTTGGCCAGGCTATTAAACATCGGAGCGCAGTTTCGCCGCTTACTGGATACACATGTTTTAATCTGCTTTGAACTGTTCGGATATGTTTGAGATCATTCTGAAAATACGGGCCAACAAATTTAAGTCCTTCTTCATGCCATGACGTATGCAAGTAGTTTCGCCATCCAACAAACATTTTCCTCGTGGCAAACGAATGTTTTCCAGTTCGGGTACCTCCCAAGAATATCTTATGATTACTTTCTGCTTATGATGATAGACGTGAAGCAGGAGTCATATTTGCTGTCTGATTTTCGCTTGTGAGGAGAGGAGAGAAGCAAAGGTACAGAGATTACAAACCTAATTATAAGTATTGATGTCACAAAGAAGGTCGAACCAAGTTGACTATCCATACGCATAAACCGCCGGTGTCCTATTGTGTCTGACAATTCCAAATCTTTACAAATGCTGACGTATGCTCTTTTTTCTGCCCGTTGCCGAATCCGTGGTCTGTCCAGACTTTGATAACAGGTTCGTAGCTAACAGCATCTAGTTTATTTATAATCATTTTATTAACATCATCTACTTTATTTATCAAATAAACACTCACCATTTTTCGTTTAAGCCATGCTTGTTCAACTCTCCTCTGGATCACTACTGACAACTCTTTGTTTGGATGTAACGAAAGTAACATGTCTGTTTATTTGAGACAAATGGTATTTCCCAGTTTTTGACACAAACATACTTTAGTGTTTGCGACGTGGCGAACAAAAGTTGAATGTGGTGTTACCTTACTAAGCATATTTGGCGAGAAAGAGTGGTGAAACTAACTCAGCAAAATGTTTGACCAAATGCTTTTTATAGTTTCTCCTATGCTTTAAGTTTAGGCTTGAAAATGGCCTACGAGGTAAAAAACAAGGCCTAAAAGAAAGTTACTTGAAGGATGGCATATGAAAATTGTTGACATTTTTTTAGAAAGTTGGAATCCCGAGAATTGCAAGATATACAACAGGAATAGAAAATAAAATGGTCATGTTGCATGTGTAAGTTGGTACAGTCAGACGTTGAGGATATGGACAGGGTGGTCTTGTGAAGGTAGCATCTGCCACAATGAAGGTATCAATCGCCAAAACTTCAACCGTGGTAACGCAACTTGAAAACTTTATCTGCTTGGGGAAATGGCTTAATTGCAAATTGTTGAAAAGTTGTCCATCACACAACTACGCTTGACCGGTTGTGTCTATTTGTGCTTTGCTAATGCCATACATTATTTACATGAGAGGGATGTTTCTGTGCCTTCAATGGATCTGTGAGTTTGCCGTTGTACAACTTTCAGATAGATGTGTGTTTGAAGACGTAGGCATTTCAATAACATGGAAAAGCACTGTACGATTTTATTTGGAATAGCAATATATGGCATTACGTATATAGTAGAATATCTCTTGCAAAGGAATATGGATGAGACCAAATAGTATGTGATGCAACAGAGTTCTGAGAGGAAAATATTGAAAGAATGTTCACCTTATTCTGGTTACAGGTTGTATGGATTTTGTGGTTTATGTAGTACTAGTGCCTGAAGTTCTGGCACATGTAGTACCGGCAGCTGTAATACTAGTAGATGTAGTACAGTACTAGCACAGGTAGTACTAGTACATGTTGTAATAGTACTAGTTCATGTACTAGTACTGGTACGTGTAGTACTAGTATATGTAGTACAGTACTAGCACATTTAGTACTAGTAGCTGTAATTCTGTTACATGTAGTACAGTACTAGTACGAATAGTTCCAGTACATGTTGTACTAGTACTCGTACGTGTAGTACTCTTACGTGTAGTACTCGTACGTGTAGTACTAGTACATGTTGTAATAGTACTAGTACATTTGGCATGAGCATTACTACTTGTAGTATGTTTTATGGTGTAAATGCAACCGTTTTAATTCCAAGTTCAACGTTATGCATGTTACTTGTTTTACAAGGACATTTGTATAATTCCTGTCGCGAGTACTGTCGCTAAAGGTGGCCAACCACTGGTCTGTAGATTACCTGTCTCCTTATATTATGTGGTTATTATTTGTATAAATTGATATTTTAGTGTAGAAGTGCTACTGTTTTTAATTGCCTTTTTAAAATAAAAGTATATGGATTTATTTTTATATATAGTGTCCATGATAGAGCATGGTTGTGAATTGTAAGTTTTGATGCTTTATATTGAGTACGAATTATTTAAATTGATTTAGTAAGGTACCCTTCAAATACTGTATTTTGTTCACATTGCATTCCTTGAGTGTATTTTGTACATTATAATTTAACTGACAAGAAAAACGGTTTTCGCGATTATGTAAATCATTTAGTACGAAATTATCTTTAAAATCCAGTTTACGTTTTTTGACAACTCAAATTCTTTTCTTTTTTCATCGATATTACTCTCGTCACCATTATCATCATCAACACCACTACCATCATTACTAATCGTCATCCCCATCATCATCACTATCATTACCAGTTATCATCACTATCATCGTTGTCATTATTTTCGTCCCCATCATAATTATCATCACTATCATTACCAGTCATCATCACCATCATTGTCGTTATTATCATTTTCAGCATTATCGCCATCGTTGTCACCATCACTTCATGACCATCATCAACGTTGTTTTTGATTACCACCATCATCGTCACCGTCATTGTTGGTGTCATGATTTTCATCATTATCTTCAGTATTATCACTTTTATTACCAGTTAATATAACCATTATCATCATCATCGTCGCTGTTTGCTTTTCCACAACATTTGTTGTCATTGTCACAGTGGGATCGTAATAATCATTATTATATCACTTCGGTCAATATTGTTTTAGTAAAGTACATGAGATTGCCTTTTGCTTTCAGTCTGGTTTTGATTTAGCCATAACAAGGTTTAAAATAATGATAAAATCTGATCTTGATGCTTTCATAGGATTAGTATCATGAAAGAAAAAGAATAAATCTGAGTCATGAAATCATAAATTGAGTAAATTTGTTACTTCGCCTTCTTGAAGAAGATAACGACCCATCCGAATTTTCGATCTACAAGGCCATAGTCTTGTGACAGAATGAGGAATACGTATAGCATAGGTGATATATATGAAGACATGTAGGATTGGACCTAGCGAGCAATTGTATGGCTTTGTCTTAAAACTAATTCTTTCAACATTCTGTGACGCCAGCAAAATAGTTTCTTCCCCATTTTTCCTCCGCAACTACTTCTGATTGTCTCCCTTTGATGCGGTTTTTCTTTCTTTCCTTTTCATTCCTTTCCTTTTCGGATTTCTTGATTCCCAAATGTTCCACATGTCTTCCTCCTAATCTAGACATACTACTATCCTCTGAAGGTGCATTGTAGGGCGCACTATAACCTTTCAACTCAACTCCTTCGACATTGGTAAAGTTATTACCTTTTGGTGTTTATATCCCAGAAAACTCTTACCTCTTTAAAGAACAAAGGCTCATCTGGCCTAATGAATGACAAGGACGAGTAAATGTTTCATCCCTGTGGTCTTTAAGTCATCAAGTTTCACAAGTGCCTATAATTGTATAATCGAACAATCTTTTGTGGTATAAAATTTAAAAATGGCCTCGAAAATTTCCTACATTGCTCTAAAACACTTCAAATTTTTTTTCGTCTGACACTCTTCAGAGTATGAAGCGCCAGAGAGGAAAGTATAGATATGTGGCAACCCATTTATGCGAAACATGTAGCAAAAATAGCCAATTCTAGACAAGAAAGGAAATAATGAAAGAGAAAATGAAGAAACAAGACATTGAAAGAGTCCAAGTGAACAAGCAAACTTTTTGCCTACAGAGTATTGGTTCTAATCTAGACATACTCCAATATACTTAAGACGGCAGGACGATCTAGTTGTGCCAATTATCCGAAAATTCTCGTCTTTATACAATTTGCCGCATTCTGAATTTTCTAGAGAATATTGGCCTATGGAAGAATCGTATGTTTTGGAAGTCATTTTCGCTTTCCAAGCGCGAGATGGCTGTTCTCCAGGAGCAATTTGATGCTTGGCATACAGTGGCTGAAACGTGGTTTGATCCGGCCACCCAATCCATAGATACCCATAGATATCTCATAAAGCCCGTTTTCTACTAGGCGCATTTTTTGGCACGAAAATAACTTTTTCAAGCATATCCATGCGTCCTTCAATACTCACGAATGGGATCATTTGTGGTGACTGTCGGCAGTAGCGAAAAAGTGATCTCGAATGGATTCAACTTTCGCGGGGGGAAAAGGCGCAAGCCAATTAGATTTCTGGGAAGAGTGTCAAGCGACACCCATGAACCAAACATGTGCCAACAGTATCAGTAGAAAGCAGAAGCATCACGAGGAAACTTTGCTCTCATATAACGACAAAACAATTGTTTATACTTTATACAACAAACAGTTTGAGTTACCTGAGAAAATCAGCGCTCCCCATTGCAAGGTTCTCAGCCTTTTCTGTCGTGGTACAAGGCTTTTCACTTGGAAGAATATTCTGCATCATGCAGTACGAGTTTTTTGAACAAATGGTAGTTGCCCTTTGCCTTCTGATCGTGAATCGTGGATCTTCGTTATCTAAATTCTTTTGTAACAGTCTTTCGCGTATTCCCGACAGCAAAGTCATACTCAATAGACCTTTCGGTAAATCTTGACAACCGCGTATAGCAACGTTGTCGAGGTGAAAACAAACCGCGACTGCTATACTATGGCAATGAGAATGAGCGCAAAGGAAATACAATCCTTAACAAATTTTGTCTTTACTGAGAGGTTTGATCTTGCATCTTAAATAAAATTCTATGTAAAATTTTGGCCAATT
Source organism: Chironex yamaguchii (assembly GCA_024741275.1). Classification (NCBI taxonomy): domain Eukaryota; kingdom Metazoa; phylum Cnidaria; class Cubozoa; order Chirodropida; family Chirodropidae; genus Chironex; species Chironex yamaguchii. The sequence goes on from JANTCA010055972.1 coordinate 17,105, forward strand.
TCATGTTTAAGTCGAATGTCAGCGTATCAAAGCTCCCCTGATTGCAGTTCAACTCTACTCAAATTCAAAGAAAAAGATGAAATTGAGAATGCAGCTTCAAAGGATATGAGGATTTGAACAATCTTTTTGTGGTACAAAACTTGAAAATCGCCTTGAAAATTTGCGACATTGCGCTAAAATCATACTT
>JANTCA010055983.1:0-17288 GCA_024741275.1 Chironex yamaguchii
GGTTGCAAGTTCGAGCCCGGTCGGCTCCCACTTAGTGCAGCTATTGTGGTAATGCTCCACTCTTGGCATATATATATATATATTGCAATCCTCAGACTTAAAAGCAAACACTCAAACCTCCGTGCATCACGGCACAAGGGTTTGGTGAAGGAAATTCAAAGTCCTTGTTATTACGAGACGAAACCCAGCGGTGAGTAAGGGACAATTAATTCATTTTTTCTGTGTTTCGGCTGCGCTCAAGCCTTCATCAGTGTCAGATATTTGTAATACCTCAACAATATATATATACAGGTACGACACATAGTGACACTGGCGTTTCTACATTGTTAAAGCAGAGTGATGCTCATGTAATATCTAGTCGGAAACTGTACTACTCTGCTATCCGGGATCTGAGCAAGATTTTCTCCACGTGATATTAAGCCTATAGTCATTGCATTCATATCATGACCTCGCGTTGCATTCCAACCAAGAAATGCAAAACATATTAACAACGAACAAGAGTAAATACATACTTTTAAATCTGTCTAAGAAACATGTTCCCAGCTGAACATCCTCGCGCACGTGAATATGAACACTGTTGAATCTTCCTGCAGTACAAGTCCATTCTTGATCTTGTTGAGAGCATATTGTTCTACCATATGATATACGTCTTGGTAACTGTTTAAGCTTCGTGCATCGTCTACTGACTACTAATGAAAAGACTGAATACATGGGAGATTTAAACGTGTGGAACATAACTACTGATAACTCCTTACGCCTTTTACTCGTGGAATCAATGAGTATCGTGACTGAATTCAGCATGAAGCTTAATGTGAAATGTCAAAGCACACTTTATGGATTTGCCTCGTTTTTATGTTTGACTTGTTTTTATAGCCTCGGGTAGATTTTGCAAGACACTCCCATAAAAAAGTGGTTTGGAATCGCTTAAAGAACGAGCTTCAAAGGGCTTGCAACAATTTCATTGTATACGGTGAATACGCACAATGCTCCTCAGGAGAGAGGCTGAAAACTAATTTGTATCCACAAGGCCAGCGAGACAAGACAAACTTTTTCCACCAAGCAAGATAAGTCTTTTCGCCGCAAATATATTGAACACAAATCTTGATTTAGAAAGCATGTTTGAAATTCCATTTTTTTTACGTCTTCCACTTTTGTAATCATATCTGTCAAAGTCGTTGAATGCTTTTCGAAACGTGATTTTAAGAGAAACTAGTCAGAAGTACGACTTTAATCCATGCTAAAAGGTTTGGTGGAACGATGTTTTAAAAAGGGATTTGGAACACAAAATTTGGTGAAATATACAAATTTTTCCATTTTTTACTTCTGCTTATCAAAAAAGGAACACAAAGTTCGTTTATATTTAGCAAATTATCAACTTAGAGAGGACAAAATTGTCATACTTCTAAAAGAATTAATTGCAACAGTACTGACAATTCAATAAGCGGTAAAATGGACTCTCTGACACCGGTTCAAAAAATTAAGATAAGAAATTTTCATACGTTTAACTTAAGATAAGAAATTTTCATGAGTTTAAATCAAGATAAGAAATTTTCATTACTTTAAATTAGAGAAAAGTTTGTCTGGCACCCGGTCGTAGTGAGCCATAGTTTCTTGTTTGTCCCTTTAAAGCAAGGGCGACAGCTTTGCTCCCAAATATTTTTATATGTTAGCTTAATACATTTTACACTACGTACTTTGGTTACGGCGTGCACCATTGTGAAAAAAGTGTCACTGGTAAGCCCCTAACATAATTTTATCTCCTGCTTTGCGAGAAGGTCTAAAGAAGTAAATGTTGCTGGATCAGCATGATCAAAAAAACAAGTTGTGATTGGTTAATGGGACGTAAGATAGGGATACTAACAGATGGGAAACAACAGTGTGAATTAAAACAATTGTAATTGACTTTGATAGAGCAGTAATAGTCATTGTACTATTCTCCATGACAAACCTATAAGGTTCTTTGGATATCTCTTGCAGATACTAAATCAAATTGTCTACTTTTAATAATGTTATATCCCTGGTCGTAGCAAGATTGCGTTGACGTGCACACAGGGTTATAGTAACAGAAAGCACGACAGTTAATGCTAACAACTTATTAAACATATCCAATTAATAACAATATACTTCTCCAGTGTTTTGCATTTTTTTACACTACAAATGTCTTCTAAAATGTTCGGGACATGCACGAATATACCTCAGTGGAATAATAGCATTTAAATATTCCAGAAACGGCTAGAATAACCATCAGTCAATTTAAGATAAAAGGTTCTAGAAAGTTCTTAACAGTTCAAGCGTGAACTTTTCTTGAATATATGAGAGCGAACATATGAAACACGACATAAACCTCTTAGAAGAGCTACCAACATTACTTTGCCACATATATCCTATCACCCAGTCGCAGATCTAATGATTGCTATACACTCTTCAAAGCATAGTAGAAATATATATATCATATTTTCTTCAATAATGTGTGTACGGAAGGTAAAAACGGATAAAATTGTTGCCTTTTCAAAAATATCAAGGTAAGTGTGGACGGGGCCTTAAATGATCAGGGGCTTTGCTTGAAACTAAAAGGCATGAGCCGCAAGACTGTTAAATGCAACTGCTTAAGACTGTTTTTTCATGTGGCATAAGTTGGATCAAGTACTAAATTTCATCATAAGAACTTGCCTTCTCGTGCACTTCGTTTACACTAGTGTGTTAAGACACCGATGTAAACGAAGTGCACTATAAAATGCCTGTGAGGCTAGTCGGTAAGATAACAGACTGATCGTTCAATTATCCAACAGCGTAACTAATATAGCATCGCATCATTGTCACAACAATATCTATAGAACGTATGTTTGTCATGTGTGTTCTTCGGTTCTGGCTCTCCGTTCGTTCATCGCATGCACGAAAGAGAAAGTTCTTATGATGTATGCATCTGCTGTAGTATCTACTACATAAGGCTTCATTGCATTCTTGTCCGGCAGCAGAATGTTCGGTTATTGCTATTATGCAACTGTAGGGAAGTGGGTTCCTTCATTTAAAAATTGCATATATGATGCATATAAGATTGTGGATGACATAATCATCGATAGTGTCACGGCGCATTGTGCGTAGGCCATATGTGTGTGCCATTTGTTCCAAAAACAAATAGGATGAACAGAAAGCTTAAAGAACAGTATATTCTGCCAATGTTCACACTCTCTGCAGTGTTGATGCGGTGCTTTGCAAAACGTACTCATATAGACCTATTACATGCGAATGTTGCAATGAGAAGAGTGGACATGCAATGATGTGTAAATGTTTGAATTCAACTATGGGCTCCCTAAAGACACTACATGTCAAAGCTTGCTGCTGTCTAACGTTGCTGAATATTAAATTTTGCTGCTCTCTGATGACACTAAATGTTAAAGCTTGCTGCTTCCTTACAACAAATTTTGTTATATTTTGCTGACCACCTCATATTATTGTTTGCTTTTATCTCCTAGGGTGCTGTATTCTGCTGTCTCGTGGTTCATCAGCTCAAATTGCATGCTAGATGCGTTGCCGAAGTTGTCCTAACAATTTAACACTAACTTTCTCAAAATGTTGCATGTTCTCACATTTTGAGGAAGCAAAGATGTACTTAGGGCTCTTATGCGCTGTTATACTGCAACATTTAGTCTCGTGATCAATGTTAATCATTCTTATCGTCGAATCATACAGCCAAACTTAAGGTACTTGAATTATAGCTGGGCTTTCTTCAGCCATAGTTTATTTAAACTGGTCGCTTATAGCTGTTTTGAACGCCCCCTGTCAAAGGAAATGTGCCCCCGCAAGATGAATTTGGAGCTTAGAAAATAATGATTACTGACTCCTTTAGGTCGGCATCTTGTAACTCAATGTTGTCCTCCATATGGCCTCCAAAATTACAATCGTATACTTGATGTCACAATAAAAGGCGGCTTCTTTGACTTAGGATACCAGTACAAAAGCGTTTAAGATGTGTTGGTGTTCAGTGTTAGATGGTGTTTGATTATAAAAGTACCTTGCTGTTATTACTAATCTTCTCCATGCCAAACGCACAGAAAACTCACAAATATTTAAAATCTTTGGTATAACTGATCAGAGACCAGTTAATTTTAGTTGACTGGTTGTTGGGTACTCACAATAACGTCGGGTGACCTTCAGAAAATCTCTATCCGGTGTCTCACTGTGTGTTAGTGAGTTCTCACTCTGATAACTTCTGTATTTCCTGTGTCAATTATATCTTAATAACCTTAAAAAGTGAGTGTGAAACGAAGCCTATCTGTTTTGCTGACACACCATCGTAGTTTACAGAGGCAACATCGTACATTAGGGGCACCATCGTGCTTTACAGAAGCAGCATTGTACTTTACAGATGCAGCATTGTACCTGACAGATGCAGCATTGTACTTTACAGATGTGGCATTGTACTTGACGGAAGCACCATCGTACTTTGTTCTGACAGTATCGTACTTTGATGACGCAACAAACACTATCGTAGTTTACTTAGGCATTATCGTTGTCTACTTTGACACTATCGTACTTTACTGAGACAAATCGTACTTTGCCGAGACACCATTGTGCTTTGCCCATACACGATAGTACTATGTTTAAACACCATCGTACTTTGCTTACACACGGTCATACCCTGCTGGGAGGCTGGTACTTTCCTTAGACACCAGCATATATTGCTGAGACACTATCGTTCTTTGCTTAGACACTGTTGTACTTACCTTAGACATTATCGTACTGTGCTTAAATGTCATCATACTTTGCTTACACACGGTCGTGCATTTCTGTGAGACTCGTACTTTATTTAAACAATAACAGTGATTGCTGAGAGGCTATCGTTCTTAGCTCAGACACTTTCGTACCTTGACGAGAAACCATAGTCAAAACCCGATCGTACTTGGTTCGAGATCTCGAGATTACTGTCTTGTTACGAAAAATAAAATACGTTTCCGTATAATAAGCAAACGCAATTGCAAACACCTGTTGCATCGTCTTGTTCCAGAAACCAACTGCAATTTGCAAAGCTCCGAGGAGAGGCAGGGTATAAGCGTAATTTCAGAGTAAGACTGGCCTGTAAAAGTACAGCTTTTAGACTCTTCCTGAACAATACATTCGCTAAATGAACGTTTAATCACCATGTCCATTCACTACAAGAGTAGACAGAGAAGAAAGGTAATAAAAGTATCTTCCAAGTCCTTTATGCCAAGAGAGAACCATATGCGATCATTGTCAAATCAATTTATGCTTTTTCGGTCATACTTGTCGTCATCAGGACTGCTACCTAATGAAGGAAGTTATTCAGGGGATCATGGATTCAAGGCGAGATAGTGAAAGCTTGAGGATATCGTACATGGAGAACATCTAGGGATAAATTCAACATCCTTCTAGCAATATTTTAATGAAGGTGAAAACATTTGGGTAACGATTATCCTGAATTTCATGTGGGTTGAAGTTGTCCGTCAGGCTCGATCATCAGACGTTTGATAATGATCTCCTAATGACCACCTATGCCGAGGTCATTTCTTCTACCTGCAAGTCCCATGGCAGCGTTAACTTTTAAGCTGACTTTAGACTACGCCAGTGGGCAGGATGCGAAGTGACGGAAATGGCTGTGCTTCTACAAATGAAATAGCCTTTGATCATGTTACTAAAAAGTCGTAATGCTAGCCCAAGAGGTTTAAATGCCGCTGATTAAACGCATGCGTAACTAGGTAAGACTGTTTAGCTTCTGGTCCATAACTGAAGTCTTGTAGGTCGAAAATTCGCTTGCAAGACGTTCTCTCTTAAAAATAGCCGTATCAATTCTAAACTTTATTGATTATGTACTAACCGCAAGGCAGTACACTATTGTGAATCGTGATTTCGTTATTTGCCATCCAGAATCACAGTGCGCTTAATTTTGAGCAAATCATTTCAAGCAAAGTCAACACCATGTTTAAATCGTCCACACACTAAGTTCAAGTCCTTAAGCGAGTAACGCTAATATATCTTTGGACCCGTGGAAAACACGTTTTCACGCAACGACTCATTTATACAAGTATCATGTTCCAAACGTGCAATGTGAAATATATGACGAATAACAAAAGTCACGTTTCGACGCAAGAAGAGGCGTCAACTGATTATACGCAAATACCACGTTTACTCCCGTCTAAAATATCAAATCTGCAAACAAGAAGTGTTTGTGCATTTATATTATTGGAATTTTCCAAGTGAAAAAGACAACAAATATAAGGACGAGAATTTTCGGATAATTGGTACAGCTAGATCGTCCTTTCATCGAAGTTCTAATGGAGTCTGTCTACATTAAAACAAGAAAACCAGTACTCTGTAGGCAGAAAGAATTTGTTTTTTTAATTGGACTCTTCCAATTTTTCTTACTCTTCCTTCTTGCTCATGACTGGCTAGTTTCGAACCATGCTTCTTATAAAACGGTTACCGTATATCAATACTTTCCTTTTTTGACGATTCATAATTTGAAGAGTGTCAGAAAAAAAAGCATTTAAGTTCGTTTTTAGCGCAGTGTCGCAAAATTTCAGGGCGATTTTCACGTTTTTTACCATACAAAGTGTTCAGATTCCCTCCCCAATGAAATTGTAACTGACTAGAGTGTAGAATTGTTTGCGATACGAGAAATGAGAAAAAGTGTGCAACAATGGAGATTATTCAAGCATCGCAGTATAAGTTGTTACTTTTAATGAAACAGATACCATATAAAACATCAACAAACACACAATACTCTCAAGTTGAACGAACTTTCTTAGGGAGGCTTCAGTGACATACAATAAATTACAGTAGGATGACAACGTACACTACTACCTCCCTAAAATATATTAATGATCAAGGCAAGAGCTTTTAAATAATATTTACACCAAATAATCCTAAAAAGACCTCCTGAGTATGTGTACTGTATATCGTGGCCTTGGACAGTTATCACAATAGGAAGACACCACAGCATTGGGAATGCGTCAAGGATTCTTTACAAGTGATCTTTTGTAAGACATTTTCCATGACAAAATATCAGTGTGAACTATGTTTTTGATTGCACAATGCCATGTCAACAACATCTTGCGAATATTAAGCCGTAAAGGGTTGGGCAAAAAGAGCAGCTACACTTCTGCATCCTTAAACATCTGGATTAAATTATTTAACTGCTGAAATCATGGGACCAGGCATCTACCTCCCCATCCCACCCCCCAATAAAGCCGGTTATACAAAGTTTACTAGTAATGCTTGCATACTATTTGCTCTGTTGTAAAATCGAGAAAGATCGAATGCTGATCAGCAGTAGTCCAAGGCGCATTCCTGTGCATTACAACAACTATATACAGACATACGAACAAACAAACAAACATATGAGTAAACAAATACGTTAGTAAACAAGCAGAACTTAGTAGGTAACGTTATAACGTGTTCTCAATACATGATATCGATACCTCAAAAACAATTACGATAAAACACGACAGAGTACCTTTAACTACTATGCATTGGAAGGGTATAATCTTGCAAATAATTTTAATTCTCTAGGATATTTGGTGCTTGAAATAAGTACGTTAAAGTACCATAAAAATGACACGTATGTCAGCTTGCTCACAAAATTCAAGTTAAAAAAACTTACTAACATTTTATGACCAACCCAGCAACACCAGTATCGTTTATTCATATGACGCTTTGTGGTATATTAAGCAGGGCAACCAGGTCAACTAAATCTTTTCTAAAATTGTAAAAGAATATTTCCAGTTGAAAAAAAGAATGAAAAGGTCATAACGCAAATCCGCTTACCACTAAGAGATCCTTAAATTACGTCGTGCTGTACACTTGAACATTACTTCTACAACAGAAGTCAGTTCCTTAGGGCAAGTCATAAGTGGGCCTCTTTTTACGCACCTTAGAATTCGCACGTCTGTGTTAGATTTTTGATCTTTTAGAAATACCACAACAGCCTGCTTCAAACTATATTTTAGCCAAAGCTACAAGGGCTCAAGAGCGCAAGGGGGCAAGACAAGAAGAGCGCAAAGGGGCAACATCACAAGAGGGAAGAGCGTTTGGACGTGACCCTCTTCCACCAGGCCCTGGAACAAGACTTTCCTTAAAATTTTCCTTAGAGTCAAGTAGCACTCTAATACAGCTACTAATCGAGTATGCTTCCTCATTTTAAAAACAGCCTTCTTAATCTATAAAAACAATTATAAATAATCCATTGATCAATTAAACATCATATTGCCAGTATCCTTGTCTCGATTTTCTGTCCTCGTCTCGATTTTCTGTCCTTGTCTCGATTTCATGTCCTGGTCTCAAGTGCCAAGATTTTTACGTACCACAAAATTGGCTCAGTGCAACACTAGCAAAGATAACTAGCTTCAAAATTATATCGGCTCTTACGAGAATCCTGGCATTTCAGTACAACATTTAAAATAGAGGCTAAAAACCTTAGACAAAACATAAAGTCAGTTAAAAAGTGATTTAAGTCATTTAAACGGTGACTCCTTTATAATAATTTGAAGTGCCACGGCCTTTAAGTTCTGAAGACTATTATCGTGCTGCTATAATAAAACCAATATTATACTAATTTTATCACTACGGAGGAATTTTTGTTTACGATACTTAATGAGGGAAGGAGATTTGCAAAATACACAACACACAGTCACCGTCAATGACCATTTTTAAAAAGTCACGATTATGCTACAAACTGTTATCATCTTATTACGACGGTCTTGGCATCTTTAAAGGCATATCGCTACCAACAATAAGTAAAATTGGGTATCTTCGGCGTTATAATATACAGTTTTGATGACAAGTGCAATATGTAGGTAATTCTAAACAAAGCCATAGTCTTACTATCTATCACATGCATCGAGGTTTACAGCTAGCGTTGGTTATAAATTGGAGACAAGACCTTGGACATGGCCTATTTAAGGAAAATTATACGTATTGGAAAAGTAATGTTTTAGGGTTCAAGCAGTCGTTCTTGTCTGCTTACACAAGCAACATTTTGTTATTCTCGCATAAAATACTTCCTACACTACCACAAACAATATTGCTGAAATAAGAAAAAAAACAACGAGCATACAATCCTGGTTTCATATCAACAGATGAAATACGCGCAAATTTCATTCGTGAAACAACGTAAAAGGTACCACACACAGCGCGTACAAATATTAATCATATAGATACTATATTTAAATCAATTTCAGCGATTAATAATCACACAAAAACATTAAATCTGACCATAACTTTGCGATACTTTTTGTAATAGAGACCAAAATTAGAGTGAATTTTTTTACATACTCTCCTACAAAACCCCACTTGTGTTAAATTTTGCTTCCCTAATCTTTAATCAGACAAAACTTTAACCACATTTGGCCTTGGGACCCTCGTTTATTACGGAAACCAAAAATTACCAATCCTGGAACTCCTGTCTTCGGCGGGAATCATGGTCTAAGTTCAACTTTGATAGTCTTCTTGGCTGAAGAGTTTAAATCTGATTGAACCTAAGCTTAAAACCCCTCAATGACAAAACCAAACCCCTCACTGACTGCTGAGACCCTTTTCTTGAGCCGTTATCACAATCGGACTGACGCCAAAACTACATTTAACTAAATTCAATTTTAGGACCCCTGACTATACAAAGACTTTATATTTTAGTAGAAAGAAAGTCAGACTTGTGTCTCTGTGTGAATATGAATACTAAAGTAAAAGAAAAGTTAGGTTAACGAACAAGCTACTTCTTACATATATTGCCGGAGAGGTCAGGGGAATGGCATCGTCGGCCAAAGAGATTGCGTAGGGTTAGGTGGCATGCACCGGTGTGGAATTGCATGGAGTGAGATAGTTATAGATACGATGCAATGGGAAATAGAGATGGATTGTTGGACTGCTCAATGGAATGGGACGGCATGGGATGAGATGGGAAGGAAGAGGACGAGATGAGACTGGAGGAGATGGAAAGGGAATAGATGGGATTGGACAGGATGAGATAAGATAAGATTACGTGAAATAGATTACAGAACTTTGGAATGAAATGGGATGAAACAGGATGAAGTGGCATGAGATTGGATGTGGAAGAAAATGATGAAGAGGGATTAGAAGCAAAGGGATGGAATGAGATAAGAAGGGAAACAATACGACAGGGTAGGGTTAAATAGGATTGGATGGGATTGTGTGGGATGAGATGCGACGAGATGAAATGAGATGCGATGAGATGAGATGCGATACGATGAGACTAGATTGGGTGCCATCAGAAGCGATCGTTTAAATTTTGATAGAAAGGTATAGATGGGAGAAGATGCAATGAAGTGAGATGAAAAGAAACTAGATAAGACTTGATAAAATGGAATAAGAAGACATTGGGTGAAACAGCACGTTATCATAGACAAAAGATGACACTACATGTCATCCATGCAATCTGAACTTATGGAAAAAATGTCTTAACCTGACCTCTCCACGCAGCTTTGCTCTCTGTCCACAATTCGCTTTACAAAAGGAAAAAGAGCAAGTCTGCCCAAATAAGCTAACTCACAACTACACTGTATGTCACTAACAGTCGCTCAAACAGCAATACAATCTGGGTAAATTGGATGTGACATCGATAATCCTAACTTTGTAAAATAAAAACAAACCAGATTTAAAAAACTGAATTCCGTGTTACCTGGAAAGTTTTTTGATTGGTATGCATTCCACTATTAGTTCACCTTTCATTTTTAGCATTAGTACGTTGTTAGCGCCTTTGAGATCCGATATCCCTATGGTCACAAATTACTGGCCTCCTTTTCAATAAGGAAATCGTTAGGCAATCGAGGCCAAGTTCTCTGGACCAAAGTTTACATGAAGGTACGTTTGGTTGTTCATGGTGTAGACGAAGTCACTCGTTAGGCAGAACACATTTCCAATACGTGAGGGGATTTAATGATATATTCTGGAGGAAGCATCAAACTTGACACACGTTGAGCATATACACAGTCAATTGAAAAGGGTTAGTTCATAATACGGTGTAGATAACTACTGAATCTAGTGAAAAATTCAACAACAAATGACACGGCCTTTAAAGCGATGCAATATGCATCCTCCCAACAAAGTGAATCCTGTCTTTGTCCTTGAAGTTCTACGCTTTTTGTATGGAAGATTTCTAATGTAGGAGATTTCTAATGTAGGAGACCTCTAGTGAACACATGTATTAGATTAACGTTTCGTTTTATGTTCATGCGTGGGGATTATTATATCGCCCATAAATTTCAAATCAGCAGAAACTGCGCCGACGACTGTCGCGCTGCAGTGGATTTTCCTGGCTTCACATGCCCACTTCTTTTCAGCGCTAGATACCAGTCCTCTGTTCGGTAAAACAAACTTCGGAATGTTATAAAACTGGTTTCTTTGTAGGATTCGTAAAGAAAGATTGCCTCGATGGTCGGTCGTGTCTATAACGAATAAAAATGGTGAATGATGATGACATTAAATAAGCAATTACCTTGATAAACAAATCATAAAGCAACAAAATACTCGCTATCGTGTTTTTGCCTTCTTGTTTCTTATATACAGCACTATCGCAGTCTCTTTATTTACTTTTTCCAATTTTGCCTTCCGCATTCTTTAATCTTTTCTCTAATCTCCTCCCTTCCTTCTTTATTTCCTCTTTACGATCTGTCTGTCTGCTTGTCTGCCTTGCTTCAACTTTTGTCTTTAAATTTGAATTTTGACAGATCCAATACGAATTTTTCGTCGTTAAAGGGAAATTTACCCCACCCACCTCACCCCCCTTACACACACACCCTTGCGTATTCATTCCATTTTAGGAGAACTGAAACGGCCAATGTTTTTATGCACGACATGTTTAAGATTGCAAAAGTACATTCTCTCTCTCTAGTAAAATATTCCTAAATTAATGAAACAAGGATTCTTTTCATTAGAACACAGAGATCTAATTAGTGAGTGGAACTGTGAGGTTGACTAAATTAATGATAACATAAAAGATGTTTGTCTGTAATGATCACTTTCGTTACCGATGATAAAAGAAGCTGATAATTATGTCTAGAAAGAGCATTCTTTTCGTAGTTTCGTATGTCTACTATAAAAGAATCACTTATCATGTATAACAATAAATCACGTAATCTCAGGAAAATCGGTGTTCCGGTGTTACTACTAATGCCACAAAAACTCTGGCATTAGGTTTTCGGACATTCCAAACACTATTCGAGGGTATGTGGACGAAGTAAACACTATCGTAACACCTGACGTGTTTTAAAAAAGATAGAGGACTGTGTGGATCCATAAATGAATGAATGGATGGATGGATAGATGGATGGATGAATGGATGGATGGATGGATGGATGGATGGATGGAAGGAAGGAAGGATGGGTCTGTGATTGGTTTTTTAAGTGAGTGACTGGGGCGATGGGCGAGATTGGTAGTTCGATGGATAAATAGATGGATGAATCAATGGAAATAAGGTTGGTTGGTTGGATGGATAGCCAAACGAACGAACGAACGAATCAGTAAATGAATAAATGAATGATGGGATGAATAATGGGATGGATCGATGGATGGATACAAAGATAGACTGATGAATGGGCAGGAGCATGGTTAAATTGTTGGTTGAATTGATAGATTACACGAGACGAGAATACATGGATTCATAGATAGCATAAAGACGGCCGGCTACAGTGTCTAGCTGGCAAACATTAGAATCCAACGGATACACGGTAGTCACGCTATTGTTTAGACACTATTAGTCATTTGTTTATGTGGAGAGATTGCATGACAGTTGAACTTTTTATTTTCTCTTGTACCTATATCAGGGTACACAAGGATCACCTTTAACAGAGGTTATTATCAGGGACGCATAATACACGACAATTACTGCGGAATCTCAAAGTGCAAAAGTCACGTCTAGCGGAGGGTGAAAGGTCAAGCGTCACGTATATTATGCTTGCGTTTTTTAAAACTCTGAGCATGATCAAGGTACGTGCTACTCAAGTACATATTTCTGTGTACAAATATGAAAATTTATAAGTTAACGGCCCTGAAAAACACTACAACCTTTATCATCATGTTACTTTTTAACCACACCCACTTCGTCCTTTTAATTTTTATGCCTGCACATGGCCCTTGTCACTTGCATGCTACAAGACTATGTTTCGGTCATTCGCGTCACTTTTAGAGGAGTGGCGTGAGATTCCACTTCTGCCTTGACTCACAAAGAGACCCACTGGTTAATAAGCTTGGTTATTTACGAACTATGTCCTTACCGTTACCACCGACACCATTATCCAAGGTAATTTCAAAATCCTCCCTCTATTACAGTGGGCACTGACTTTCAGAGCACCAAATCATAATAAAAAATAACTATTCATGACAGAGAAACTGCCGCAGCAAATTGTCGTGTAAAAGTTGGGTCTTTATTCGCGGTAGCTGTAATTGCAAAAACGATCTCCTTGTCACTTTCACTTCGTGCCTTTCTTGTTAAAATAAAGCCAAGAACTCTCCTTTGCCAAAAACCAATAATGCCACCCATGGATCAAATATTTGTGATTCTAGATTGAGGTTAAGACATCTAAATATCCATTGCTGGAAATTGGCATCTGTACGTGACAGGACTCATTGGCAATTGTTGAAAACAAACAATGCTTGACATGTCTAAACTTTTGTAGGTGTAGGAGTAGTGAGCTTGCTCGACACGTGCACATGAAATCATTATAATGATGTTTTCCTCTTATTCTGAAATGGCCAACAACATGCTGATTAAAGTTTATCCGGGGCGGGCATGCATGACTACAGAGAGGAAGTCCATCGTTCGAATTGTGATATCTGTTTGTCAAACTATTTTTCCCGCTTGCATAATGTCGCATCATGCAGCCACGAATGCAAGTATAATAACATGGGTTATTACGTCCGCCAAGGAGAAAATGTTGTTGCCGGTCTCTATTAATTTAATTGTCTGTTTGTTAGCAAATTAACTCAAAAACTCATAAATGTATGGTGCTGAAATTTTTACACGATGCTGGTATTCTAACTGGCACGAGCTAGGTCTATTATATATAATCGGGGTCATCTCCTAAATTGATTATTTTGAAATTTATGGTAAAGATGTCTTGATAAAACTACCACGAGTGAGGAAGTCCCCGTGAGGATAAACAAGTTACCATGACACCTATTAGTACAGCTCATTTAAAAATGGACAACCACCACCCCCCACCACCTTCAGTGGGTTGTTCGAGGTTTGTACTTTCCGAGAACTTCTGGTTGTTGTTAGACTCTTGCGGTCAAAATATCTCTGGTTTTTTTCTAAGACAGTCTCTGAACCAGTTCAGTTTCTGTTCTCTTCCCTCTGTCATGTTGAACTGTCATTGTACATCGCAATGTTTTTCTTTACAGAATGACAAAGAATGTAATAAACACGAGAGGTAGGACGAATTAAGATAAGATACGATACGACGAGGTAAGGTCAGATTTCAGAAAAAGGTCAAAGTGTCACAGTTTAGCATGCCATAATATCACATAACTAGACGTTTGTAGGCAAGGATGTGATCATCAAACCGTGATATTATAACTTCTCCTCCAAGAAATAATATCACGCTAGCTCACCCGTCAGAGCATTCTGCCCGAAAAGCATGAGGTAGTGTGTTCGATCCTAGTCCAGGAAGAGGGTATTTTTCTCAGATGCACATTTATGATGTTTTGGTTTGGTGATTGTGTCATTTCATGGATCCCAAAGAAGGAGCGTAACGGGTTCAAATTTCCCCGGGGCCATGAACTAACACCTTCAGTTGTTGTTTTATACGATGTACAAAAAAACTATTAGGCAGAGAGTCCACGCATACCGGAGTAAACTCTTGGCTCGCCTATAATCTCAGTGACCTCGCTTGTCGGTGAAAAATGCAATACACTGGGTTTTACTCAAAAATGGCATGCAAATGGCAAGGTTTACAGTGTAAAATACTAATGCAAGAGGATTTTACCATGCAAGTGTACTTCCTTCCAAATTTTTATTCTATGACTATAAAATCATGACCATTTTACGTCTACACTTGGCTAAAGGCGTCAAGCAAGTGGGCTGGCAACCAATACGAAAATAGCCTCCCACATTTGGCGTAGTCATGTGAGCATGACGACACAGAATTTAATCGTGACGTCACAGTCAAACACCATCTAGATACAGAACATTGAAATTCTACAATATACAAACTTGTTCACGAAATTAGAAGTTTTAAGTAAGCAAGTAAGGACAAAAACACATAGATCCATATACTTACAATTGCCACTACACGACTGTTTTCATTCATTGAAATATATTTGTTACTCGCTGAGCTTCGTATGAGGACCAGTTGCCTTCCAACACTAAGAAACTCAAGGTCCGCTGTAGAAGAACAAAGACAAAACGAAGTCTGTTTAAAATTGCCATCAAATTAATAAGTTGCAGTACTACCACTTCTTCTATTATCAATGCCACCAACTGTTAACATCAACAGCAATTCAAACACTATCAATAATACTGGTACTAATACTACTGCTACTACTAATGATAACGATGATAATTATGATCATAATGAAAAAAACTCGTGATTATCATGATATTGACGATAATGATGATGATCATGGCGATCATCATGACGACGACGATAATAATAATAATCATAGTGATGATGATGATGACGATCATGGCGATGATCATGACGACGACGATAATAATGATGATCATGATGCTGATGCTGATAATGATGATGATGACAATGATGATGACAACGACGGTGATAATGATGACGATGATGAGGAGGATGAGAATTATGATGATTATGAATATGCTACTGATGATGATGATGATGATGATGATCATAATGATGATGATGATGATGATGATGATGATGATGACTATTATGATGATGATTATGAATATGCTACTGATGATGATGATGATGATGATGATGATGATGATGATGATGATGATGATGATGATGATGATGACGATACTTGTAAAGGATGCTTGTAACTTCGCAGCTCGATGTCAATAACAACGATCCATCCGTGACTTTCGATCCACATGTTCGTGTGCATCGTGCGTCTATTGTGATCGGTTGGTAAGTGTCATCTGGGGTCAACCATAGTTTATACCATATCATATTAAATAAAACCTCTATTGAAATCATGATGCTATCGCAATGGTTTCAAAATCGTTACGATTTTCTGCCGATTGCGAAAACGTTCCTATGTGTAACGGAAACAAAAAGAATAAAGCCGCAACTATCGATACCGTTTTCAACTTCAAAGGGCATTGTGTAAACAAGGTCTTAAATCAACACTGAGTACCGCAGTGGCTGGATGTACATGCTGGATTCATCTAAGTGCTATGATCCGGGAGGAACATGTTACGCAGTGTAAGCGGAGAGGTCTCCAGGTTAAGTCTGGCTTACATCGGCCTATCGTTAAGCCGTGGCTTCATGACATAGTCGAGTTTTGTGACAGCATATAATAATCAAGGTCCTTGGTCGTGGCATTGTTAATCACAGAAATCAGACCTGAGGGCATAAGCTACGAGGGTAACCACTCAGCCAAATTGCAGTGTTGCGTGTTATAACATGCGAAAATTTCATGAAAGGCTCCTTGATTCCCCTTCTATTTCAGTCCATTCTAAAATGAAAAGCTTTGTGTGACATAGTAACCAACTACTATCAGTCAAACCCGCTTAAGTACGTCATCGCCGTCTCTTTAGCTAAGTTAAGTTTGGAGTAATACATTGTGCTATTTTAAAAATCTATAGTCCTGACGCAGCGCTTTTTATCTCCAGCGTGCAATGCATACGGATACCACTTTCTGCTTTTATCTCCTGGATAATGGGCTCAGTAGCAGTCTTCTTGTATGGTTCGTAATTCCCCCTCTCAAATCTAGGTTAAATAATTCAAACTCAGGAATTCACTACTAAATTCTAGTCAAAATTTGCTGCAGGTCACTCTCTGTTGTAGTTACATTTGTACGATCTCAAGTCCCTTCCATATCAAAGATGATGATCATGTTGATGATAATGTTGATGTTAATGATAATGATGATAATTTTGATGATAATGATAATGATGACAATGTTGATGATAAAGATGGTGATAATGATAATGATGATAATTTTGATGATAATGATGACAATTTTGATGATAATGTTAATAATAATGATAATGGTAACTTTGATAATAGTGGATAATAGTGTTGATGACAATGATGATGATGATAATTTTGATAATAGTGTTGATGACAATGATGATGATGACAATTTTGATGATAATGATGTTGATAATGATGATGATGATGATG